>BOPN01000272.1:520700-523200 GCA_017312705.2 Penaeus japonicus
TATATATATATATATATATATATATATATATATATATATATATATATATATATATATATATATATATATATATATATATATATATATATATATATATATATATATATATATATATATATATATATATATATATATATATATATATATATATATATATATATATATATATATATATATATATATATATATATATATATATATATATATATATATATATATATATATATATATATATATATATATATACATATATATATATATATATATATATATATCCATACCCATCTCTATTCCATTTGTGTACATTTGTGCAGCTCTCTTATCTCTCTCGTTCCCCATCTTACTTTGTTTGTCAAGGTGTCTCCCTCTCCCTTCCTCTCTCTATTCTTTTCCCTTTATCTCGGTTACTCTCTCCCTCCCCGTTCACCCTTTCCCTCCCCCCCTCCTTCCCTCCTTCCCCTCTCCTTCTCCTTCCCTTTCCTACCTCCCTTCTCCTTCCCACCCTCCCTCCCCTCCCACCCTCTCCTCCACCCCACCGTCCATCTCCTTCCCTACCCCTACCCCCATCCTTCCCCTCCCTCTCCCCCTTCCTCCCTCCGCTCGCCCCTCCCCTCCCCCCCCCTCTTGCAACCTTCCCTGAGGCAAGAGTGAGCGAGGGATTGCAAGGGGGAGACAGCCACTAGTTTCCCCCTGAGGTTCTATTGGCTGTTCGACTCCACTGCTCGCCTCACCTGGCCCGGAACTTGCGCTCTTGTAATTCCCATTGTTTTATCTTTTATCTTCTTCCCTCCCTCACCCCGCTACTCTTTTCTCTTTTCTCCTCTCTTCTCTTCTCTCTTCTCTTCTCTTCTCTTCTCTTCTTCCCTATTATCTCCTCTTCTCTCTTTTCCTCTCTTCTCTTCTCTTTTCATCTCTTCTCTTCTCTTCTCTTCTTCTATCTCCTCCTCTCCTTTCGTCTTTTCTTCTCTCCTCGCCTCTCCTTTCCTCTTCTCACTCTCTTCTCCTTTCCTGTCTTCTTCTCTACTCTCCTCTCCTCCCCTCTTTTCTTCTGCCCTCTCCACTCCCTTCCTTTTCCATCTCCCCACCCTCCCCCATCCCCTTTATCCTCCCTCCCCTTTCCTCCCCCTTTCCCTTTCCTTCTACCTCCCCCTTTCTCCCCCTTTCCTCTCATTTAGTACCTCCAATTTTTTCAGAATCTGCCTCTACCTGTCATAATTTTCCCTATATTTATCTTTTTCTTAATTAATTTCCCTGTTTTCTTCCCCCCCCCCTGCTTTCTCGAAGGGTCGAATATATTCCTGTTGTTCTCTCTAGAAGGTTCTATCGCCCCCCCCCCTTTCGTTTCAACACGATTTTCCATCATAGAGTGACATTCTAATCTAGAATTTAATATGTACTGTACGCCGCCAGCAGAGTGTTGACTAATAGACCTGTTGAGTAAGAGCTGAGTAAACCTGTTGAGTAAGAGATGAGTAAACCTGTTGAGTAAGAGCTGAGTAAACCTGTTGAGGAAGAGATGAGTCAACCTGTTGAGTAAGAGCTGAGTAAACCTGTTGAGTAAGAGCTGAGTAAACGAGTTGAGTAAGAGCTGAGTAAACGAGTTGAGTAAGAGCTGAGTAAACCTGTTGAGTAAGAGCTGAGTAAACCTTTTAAGTAAGAGCTGAGTAAACCTGTTGAGTAAGAGCTGAGTAAACCTGTTAAGTAAGAGTTGAGTAAACCTGTTGAGTAAGAGCTGAGTAAACCTGTTGAGTAAGAGATGAGTAAACCTTTTAAGTAAGAGATGAGTAAACCTGTTGAGTAAGAGCTGAGTAAACCTTTTAAGTAAGAGATGAGTAAACCTGTTGAGTAAGAGCTGAATAAACCTGTTGAGTAAGAGCTGAATAAACCTGTTGAGTAAGAGCTGAGTAAACCTGTTGAGTAAGAGCTGAGTAAACCTGTTGAGTAAGAGCTGAGTAAACCTGTTGAGTAAGAGCTGAGTAAACCTGTTGAGTAAGAGCTGAGTAAACCTGTTGAGTAAGAGCTGAGTAAACCTGTTGAGTAAGAGCTGAGTAAACATTTTAAGCAAGAGCTGAGTAAACCGGTTGAGTAAGAGATGAGTAAACCTGTTGAGTAAGAGCTGAGTAAACCTTTTAAGTAAGAGCTGAGTAAACCGGTTGAGTAAGAGATGAGTAAACCTGTTGAGTAAGAGCTGAGTAAACCTTTTAAGTAAGAGCTGAGTAAACCGGTTGAGTAAGAGATGAGTAAACCTGTTGAGTAAGAGATGAATAAACCTGTTGAGTAAGAGCTGAGTCAACCTGTTGAGTAAGAGCTCTGAGTCGGATACGATGAGTTTCCATCGAACGATAGGAATATATATAATCATTTTCTGATAATTATCTCTTGTCGAACGAAACTCTGTGAAGTCCGAATACTTGACAAAAGCAACTCGGGTCATCCGTTCTAGCCTCGCCACAGAAGGGTTAAAACAAGGTCAAAGTAAAGTGAAATATTTGGTTGATAT
>BOPN01000272.1:548200-553200 GCA_017312705.2 Penaeus japonicus
TCTCTCTCTCTCTCTCTCTCTCTCTCTCTCTCTCTCTCTCTCTCTCTCTGTGTGTGTGTGTGTGTGTGTGTGTGTATATATATATATATGTATATATATATATATATATATATATATACATATACATATACATATATATATACATATATATATGCATACGTTCCTACATACGTATACATAAACGATCACATATCCTACTTCATAATAATAATATATATTCAAAATGTCCCCCCATGAAATCCCACCCCACCCACCCACCCAACCCCAATCCAACCCACCCACCCACCCACCCACCCAACCCCCTTTCCTCCGTCGCTCGCCACTAACCGTCTCTCTCTCTCTCTCTCTCTCCACAGAAAACGGGGCCCCGGATGAAATGTTCCGCTTGCAAAATCATCTCGCACACGGGATGCATCGCCGCCCTGGTGGAACGTGTCAAGTTCACGTGCAAGCCGACGTTCCGCGACGTCGGTCCCCGTCAGTACCGCGAGCAGACGGCGACGCACCACCACTGGGTTCATCGCCGGACGCAGAAGGGGAAGTGCAAGCAATGCGGCAAGGTAAGTCAGGGGGTTTTACCGTTTGCGCTAAAGCCATTTATCTATTTATTTATTTATTTATTAAAATGAATTTGTTTATCTATTTATTAAAAATCTCTCTTTATTTTTTCTCGATTTATGGGGGATATTGTTGTGGCAGGGTGTGGGTGTAGGTACGTTTGATTTTTTTTTTTTTTTTTTTTTTTTTTTTTTTCGGGCTCTCTTTCCCTTCTTTTGAGCGTTTTTTCACTTTTTAGCTCTATCTTTGTTCGTTCTTTCACATCTTCCTTCTCCCTCCCCCCCCCCTCTCTCTCTCTCTATCTCCCTTCTCCACCCCTATCTCCCTCCCTCTCTCTCTATCTCCCCCCCTCTCTCTCTCTCTCTCTCTCTCTCTCTCTCTCTCTCTCTCTCTCTCTCTCTCTCTCTCTCCCTCCCTCCCTCCCTCCCTCCCTCCCTCCCTCCCTCCCTGCCTCCCTCTCCTCCTCCCTCTCCTCCTCCCCTCTTTCTTTTTCTTTTCTCCATATTCGTATCATTCTAAGACCACAGTGTGGGCTGTTTGAAATAGACGAGTCATTCAATAATTTGGCTTGATCGGGTTATGCGCCCACTGGTGCGACCTGCAATAGGCGTCCAGCTCAGTATTCGCTGATACGAGCAGATCTTCTTTAAGCTTCATTCTCCTCTTCCTTACTCTTGGGCATTTCTTTACGTACTCCTTGCTAAGCACGGTCTTGATTTGCATTTCAACGTGTGTGTGTGTATATATATATATATATATATGTATATATATATATATATATATATATATATATATATATATATATATATATATATATATATATATATATATGTATATATATATATATATATATATATATATATATATATATATATATATATATATATATATATATATATATATATGTATATATGTATATGTATATGTATATATATATATATATATATATATATATATATATATATATATATATACATAATATATATATATATATATATATATATATATATATATATATATACATATTTATATCTATATTTATTTATTTATTTATTTATTTAGCCATTGCTCAAGAGCGTTTTAAGTAAAATGTGGGTATAGTTTACCGTAGATTTACGCGGCTATCCTACTACATCAAAAGTAGATTCAAGATATGTCATAATGTTTCATCCTTTTTCCAAACCGTCGAAAATGTATATCTGCAACTGAAACATTATGCTGAATTTCAAAATATCTGCGAATCAAGAGGCAAAAAAAAGATATACTACAAAATGATTTACACCACGCGAGGCACAGTAACCCAACCTCGACCAACAGCCGTGAGCAAATAGACATTAAGCTAATTGACGCGTCCCGTATATGCCAGGACCATAAACCACAAGTGGACCACTGCACAGCGCAACATGCAATATCCTGCTCCTACAAGGACATCCGGCCGCATAGTCGCTTGCTTGCCCGAGGAGGTTTTTGATATAAGTGACCAGATTATTATTATTATTATTTTTTTTTTTTTTTTTTTTTTTTTTTTTTATCTAAATGGATGCGTATTCAAATTTCGTTTTGTGGTGTTTTGCTAAAGGAGAGTGGCGGTTGCGCTTTGTTTCGTTTTTTTGTTTTTCTTGTTTGTGTGAGTAGTTAGATAGGTGTTCTTTTTGTTGGAAGTCTTTTTCCTCCTCCTCCCCTGTTCTCTCTAACTCTCTCTCTTTCTCTCTTTCTCTCTTTCTTTCTTTCTCTTTCCTTCTTCCTCTCCTTCTCTCTCATCCTCTCTCTCCATCTCCCTCTCCGTCTCTTACTAACTCTCCCTCTTCCTCTCTTACTCTCTCTCTCTCTCTTACTCTCTCTCTCCCTCTCCCTCTCCCTCTCTTACTCTCCCTCTCCCTCCTCTCTCTCTCTCCCTCCCTCCTCTCCCTCTCTCTCTCTCTCTCTCTCTCTCTCTCTCTCTCCTCTCTCTCTCTCCTCTCTCCTCTCTCTCTCTTTCATTCCCTTTCTCATCCTTTATCCATCCTTCCCTCCTTCCCTCCTTCCTTCCTTCCTTCCTTCCTTACTTCCTTCCTTCCTCCTATCGTCACTTCCTCTCTTAAAAACCTAATTTCGTTCTCCGTCTCCTTCGGCAACATCAAGCTTGAATGACTCATGTCTTTCAATGTGATGCTGATCATCTTATACTTTCATTGCTATGGTGATAGCGATGGTGATGATGATGATGATGATGAGGATGGTATATGATGAATGTGATGGCAACTTTGGTAGTAATGAAATAATTGTGTGATTGTAATGGTAATGATGGTAATGATCATAATGATTTTTTGATGATGGTGGTGGTGATGATAATGATATGAATAAAGATTAATTAAAAAATAATGATGTTGAGGTTCATGGTGATAGTGATAATCATGATGATGATAACACTGATAATATTTATAATAATGATGATAGCGATAATAATGATGATAACTACAATGATAATATTAATCACAATAACATGATAACATTGATAATAATAACGATAGTGATGATCTTTATAATAATGATAACAATAAAATTAGTAAGAAAATGAAAAGGAAAAAAAAAATCTATATGTTAGCGAATGGAGTCGTTGTGTTCCTCGCCCACCGGTAGTTCCTCGAATTAGTTCCTGTGCTGAGTCATTGTTTTGCAATTCAGGTCTGGACCGAATTTTGAAGAAGAAGAAGAAGAAGAAAAAAGTGTGCATTTCTGACGAGTGATAAATATTTTGACGGTCTTTCCCCCTCAGACGTAATTTAAGTGAAGTTTTGCAGTTTTATTTCCTTTCCTGCTCTCCCCCCCTACCCCTCCTCCTCTCCCTCTCCCTCTCCCTACCCCTACCCCTACCTCTACCTCTACCCCTGTCCTCGAATCCATTTTGCTTTGAGAGGTTTTCTTCTTCTTGTCTTCACTTTGTTTCACTAATGATTAATAGGAATTAATGGTAACTGATAATTGATAGGTACTTTTGACCCATATCGGTATTGACGAAAAAGGTCCATTTCAATAGAAATTATTCATATCTTGCTCCGTGTTGTTAGGAAAACCATTATTCTTTGGATCGTAGGAAGTAAAATGAAGAAAAAAAAGTGATGGCTTGATCTCTAATCATAAAAAAGTGATTCATATCAATAGAAAGTGAATAGATTTTCTCGGTCCATAAACTTGGAAATAGATCTATTTTTGAGATCCATGTCAACAGAAGATAGAATGAAATATATTCTTGGACCACATCAATAAAGACATAATAGCTCGCTTCTTCTTTTCTGTCCCTCTCCTTGTTGTTTGTTGTTGTTTGTCTCTGCGCGTGATGCCACTGTGAACGCTTTGTCGTAACTGCGGTTTACAGCTCCGAACGCCGACAGTAATTCGGTCATGTCACTTTCATGTCACTTTCATGTCACTCCCTTCCTCGTCCTTCTCCTTCTCCTTCACTTGCTTTCCTCTCTCTCTCTTCTCCCTTTCTCCTCCTTCTCCTTCACTTGCTTCTTCTCTCTTCTCCCTTTCTTCCCTTCTCCTTCTTCGGCTTTCTCTCTTTTCACTCCCTTCCTCTTCCCTCTCCTTCACTTGCTTCTTTCTCCCTTTCCCCCCTTCTCCTTCACTTGCTTCTTCTCTCTTCTCCCTTTCTCCCCTTCTCCTTCTTCGGCCTCCTCTCTTTTCACTCCCTTCCTCTTCCCTCTCCTTCACTTGCTTCTTCTCTCTTCTCCCTTTCTCCTCTTCTCCTTCTTCGGCTTCCTCTCTTTTCACTCCCTTCCTCTTACCTCTCCTTCACTTGCTTCCTCTCTCTTCTCCCTTTCTCCCCTTCTCCTTCACTTGCTTCTTCTCTCTTCTCCCTTTCTCACCTTCTCCTTCTAAGGCTTCTTCTATTTTCACCCTCTCTTCCTCCTCCTTCTCCTTCACTTGCTTCCTCTCTCTTCTCCCTCTTCTTTCTCCCCCTTCTCCTTCACTTGCTTCCTCTCTCTTCTCCCTTTCTCCTCTTCTCCTTCTTCGGCTTCCTCTCTTTTCATTCCCTTCCTCCTCTTCTCCTCCTCTTCTCCTCCTCCTTCCTCCTCTTCTCCTCTTTTCCTCCTTTCCCCCCACTTCAAGCTTGTGTCTCCCCCTTTTCTCCCCTACATCCCCTTCTCTTTGTTTCTTGTCCCTTCCCCCTCCCCTCCCCCCCTATGCCTGCACCCTTGTCTCTCCCTACATGACACCCCCAACCCCAACCCCACCCTCTGTTTCAATCTCCTCTCCCACCTCCCCTTACTTTCACCTACCCCACCTCCCCATACTCTCGTCTCCTCTTCTCCCCTCCCCCTTCCTCTCTCCTCTCCTCTCTCTCCCTCTACCTCTCCGTCTCTTACTCCCTCTCCCTCTCTCTCCCTCTCCCTCTCTTACTCTCTCTCTCTCCCTCCTCTCTCCCTCTCCTCTCTCCTCTCTCTCTCTTTCATTCTCTG
>BOPN01000272.1:565700-570700 GCA_017312705.2 Penaeus japonicus
GTATGAAAAGTAGGTCTGTAGGTCTTTTTTTTTGTAATATGGTGAGTCTTATTATCCTTGGTTGCGGGACACACTCGAGCAATGTTTCATTTTTGTTTGGGCTCTTACTTTGCTCTCTCTCTCTCCCTCTCCCTCTAATCTTCTAATTCCTCCTCCTTCTCCTCCTCCCCCTCCTCTCCCTCCTCCTCCTCCTCTCCCCCCTTCTCCTCCCCCCCTTGCCCCCTCTCTCCCTCCTCCTCTTCCTCCTTCTCCCCCTCCCCCCTCCTCCTCCTCCCCCCTCTTCCTCCCCCTCCTCCTCCTCCTCCTCCTCCTCCTCCTCCTCCTCCTCCTCCTCCTCCTCCTCTTCCCATCCCCATTTAACCCCTCTCCCTCCCACTCTCCCGCGAGGATGGTACTCCAAGTAACCGGGTCTCCTTTTGTGGCCCAAATGTCTGAAAAGGATCCCGCTGGTCAAGCCACGGGGTAAGCTAGGTCGAGCCAGGGCAAGCTAAGGCAGGCAAGCCGGATTTGGTCGGGCCGTGGACGTAGCAAGCCGCTCTGTTATCAATGAAGGCTTTTTTTTTTTTTTTTTGAGTTGTTGCCCCTTCGCACGCACTCTCTCATCCCACCATCTTCCTTCCTTTCCTCCTCCTCCTCTTCCTCCTCCATCTCCTTCTGCTCCCTCTCCCTCCGCTCTTCTTTCCCATCCTCCCTCTTCTTCTTCCCTCTCATTTCCTCTCATTTCTTCCTTTTCCTCCTCTTCTCCCCTCCCTTATGATTATACGTTTCCTCCCTCTCTCCTCTCTCCCATTCCCCATTCGTCTCTCCTCTTCATTCACTGACTCTTAGGAAGGAGGGGTGGGGCCGGGAGGAGGAGAGGACGGGAGGAAGAGGGGGAAGAGGAGCGGGGAGGAAAGGTGGAGGAGGGAGGCGGAAGAAGAGAGGGGGAGAGGAGCGGGGAGGAGAGATAAAGGAATGGACGCGGGAGGTCGGGGAGGGGGAGAGGAGGAGAGGAGGCATAAGGTAGGGAGAGGGAGGGGGAGAGGAGGAGAGGAGGCATGAGATAGGGAGGGGGAGGAGGTGAGAGGAAAAGTACGAGGGGGGGGAGAGGAGAAAAATGAAAGGAGGCACATACCAAGGTCCGCCTTTAAATAGTCCTTTATTGATGGAAAAGAAAAAAAATCTAAGAGGGGAGTCTTAGATGGAAATAAAGAGAGGGAGGGACGGAAGAGGGGGAAGTGGGAGGATGGGTGGGGAGGGGGAGGGAGTAGATAAGACACGAAGGAAGGACCAAGAATGAATAAGAAATGAAGAATCCCGGGTAAAGATAGCGAAGAGAGGAAGAGGAAAGGATAGGAAGGGCCAAGGAAGCGGCTGAGGAAAAGGGGGACTTAATAAAGGACGCGAGAGAGAGAGAGAGAGAGAGGGAGAGAGAAAGAAAAAAAAGAGAAGAAAAGAAAAGAGAGAGAGAGAGAGAGAGAGAGAGAGAGAGAGAAAAAAAAAAGAAAGAGAGAAAGAGAGAGAGAGGATAGAAGGATGACCCTCTTCATCTGCCTTTTTGACCTCGAGGATAAGGGCAATGAAATTAGGATATCTAGCTTAGGGAATCAGAATCAGGATCATATATCTTTATTTATCCAAAAGAATGCAAGTTCATTTTCACATTTAAAGTACATATATTCACTGGCTGAGCCCCCCCCCCCCCGAGTAATATTCCCTTAGGAAGGCCCCATGAAGCATCAATGAGTTATTGCAATAATGCAGTCAATTATTGCGTCATTGAATTAATACAGCAATACACATTACATTTTTTATATATAAACATATAAACAAAGTTGAACAAATATACTGAATAATCAAATGTTAAAATACATGATTTATACAGTTATTTGTACAATTCAATTTCATAAGATCACATTTCCAAGAGAAATTGGGGGAGGAAGGGGGAGGGGGGAGGATAAGTTAGGCTTAAGTTAGAAGGGAAGGGAAGCTGGCTTTAGGGTAAGAAGTTAGCAGGTTTAAGTGTGAGTGTGTGGGTAAGTTTGGGTGTTAGGTAACTGGGCATTAGGGTAGTTCGGTGGGAAGGAGATATATTATATATTTATGTGCGTTTGTTTGTGTGTGAGTGTGAGTGTGAGTGTGTGTGTGTGTGTGTGTGTGTGTGTGTGTGTGTTTGTGTGTGTGCGTGTGTGTTTGTGTGTGTGCGTGTGTGTGTGTATGTGTGTGTGTGAGTGCGTGTGTGCGTGTGGTCGTGCGTGCTTACGTATCCTCAACTACTTACCTACTTACTTCTAGACCTAATTACTATCCACTTATACTCGAGTTCACTTGCCTTTAGAATTAAATATCTAAAGAAAATTATTGGAAGCTGTTAATATTTATCATAAGAAAGAAAGAAGAGAAGGAGAGAAAGAAAAATAAATAAATAAATAGGTGGAACAAGAAACAAGAACATAACGAAGTTTATCAGGAAAGAAAAGGAAGGAGGAGGAACAGGAGGAGGGAGGGGGAAGGAGGGAAGGGGGGGGGATGGGGGAGGGGGGCAAAAGGACTCTCAGAAGGAAAGTAAATCTGGAGTTTCACTATCTTCTTCTTCATGCCTTTTTTTTCTTTTCTTTTCTCTTCCTTTCTTGTCTTTTTTTCATGCTTTTTTTTATTTCTTTCTCGTTTGTTTCTCTTTTCCTTCTTAGGTTTTCTTTATTCTTGTATTGTTGTTGTTTTTTCTTTTGTCTTGCTTGTCTTCTTTCTCCTCCTCTTTATCATCATAAAAAAATCTTTCTTTCTTTCTTTTTTCTTTAAATTACATCACTCAACAACCCGTGTTCTTCCCGCGCCATGCAAAACCCGACCTTAATCCAAGTCCTTAATTGGGCGAAAATTGGGTGCCAGCCTTTCAGTGCCAGAGGGCGAACGAGGTCAGGCGAGGTGGCACTGTCTTCAGGTCGTCTCGAGGTCACCTGTTTTGTTTACTCCGGAATCGAATCTTCCGACCGTGAGGACAGCACAGCCTGAGGGATAGGAGGAGTGGAGAGGGAGGAGGGGGATGGGTGGGAGGAGGGTGGGGGGAAGAGGGGGGAGGAAGGAGGATGGGAGGAAGGGAGGGGGGGGATGAGATTGGAGAAAGGGGGATGAGAGGGGGATAGAGGAAGGGGGGATGGTGTGGAGGGGGAGAGAAGGGTAGGAGGAGGGGAGGGGAAGAGGAAGGGAAATGGGAGGGAAGGAGGGGGGGGTGAGAGGAAGTGGGATGAGGGAGAGGGGAGGGTTGGGAGGGGTAGGCGTAAAGAAATAGGAGGGAGGCAAGGGGGTAGGGGGGACGTGAAGAAGGGAGGCAGGGAGGGAAGGGTGAAAAGGAAATGGGGGGCGTGGGCGGGGTATCA
Source organism: Penaeus japonicus (assembly GCA_017312705.2). Taxonomy (NCBI): domain Eukaryota; kingdom Metazoa; phylum Arthropoda; class Malacostraca; order Decapoda; family Penaeidae; genus Penaeus; species Penaeus japonicus. The sequence continues at coordinate 569,057 of BOPN01000272.1, forward strand.
AAGGGACTGAGGACGGTGAAGGGGGAAGAGAATAAAAAGGGGAGAAGGTGGAAGACGAAGGAGGTGCACAGGACGAGGAGAAGAGAGATAAGGACGCGGTAGCAGGGACTGTTGTCGAAGGGGAAGGGGGATGGGGAAAGGGGAAGGGGAGGGGGGGCAGGTGAAACGGGGAAATGAGGGAGGGGGTTTGAGAGGGGGACGGGGAGGGGGGCAGGGTGAAACGGGGAAATGAGGGTGTTTAAGAGGGGGGGGAAAGGGGGGGAACAGGTGAAAAGGGGAAATGAGAAAGGGTTTAAGAGGGGGACCAAATCTGAGAAAGGGGAGAGGAGGGGGTAAAGGAAACCAGCGGGGGGGGAGGAGGGGGAGATGAGGGATTCCCGAACTGCGTCAAGGAAAGGATCCTTTTAGAACATCCTAGTGGCCCTCTAATGGTTGGCCTTACCTGCAGGGGATCTTGTCTTTGTGGGGGGGGGGGGTGAGGGGCATGGGAGAAGAGGGGGAATTGAGGTCGAGGAAGGAGGGAGGGAGGGAGGGAAGGAGTGGTAGAATGAGGGAGAAGGGAGAGGGATTAAAAAAGTGAGACACTCAGGAGAGTGAGAGTGAGAGTGAGAGTGAGAGTGAGAGTGAGAGTGAGAGTGAGAGTGAGAGTGAGAGTGAGAGTGAAAGTGAGAGTGAGAGTGAGAGAGAGAGAGAGAGAGAGAGAGAGAGAGAGAGAGAGAGAGAGAGAGAGAGAGAGAGAGAGAGAGAGAGAGAGAGAGAGAGAGAGAGAGAAAGAGAGAGAAAGAGAGAGAGAGAGAGAGAACGAGAATGAGAGATAGAAAGCAAGAAAGAGAGAGAAAGAGCAAGAGAACAAGAACAAGAGCAAGAAAGAGAGCGAGAGAAAGAGAGAAAGATCGAGAAAGAGAGCGAGACAAAAGCGTGAGCGATTGGAGCCCAAGAAAAGAGAGGCACGAAGGAGCACAGTGCAGGAAGAGCGCCTTGTCTCAGGAGGTAAGTTAAGGGACGGGCGGGATTAGCTGCGATGTAGCGGAGAAGATTGCGAAGAGGGAAGGAAATTGATTTAGCTACATTTTCGAGATGTTATTTTTTATGTGTGTGTGTGTTTGGTTGTTGGTGTTTTTTGTTTTTGTTTTGTTTTTGTTTGTTTTTTGTTCGTGTCGTTTACCTTACCTTTTTTTTTTTTTTTTAACTGTCGCTCTCGTTCTTTCTCTCTCTCTCTCTCTCTCTCTCTTTCTCTCACTCTCTCTCTCTTTCTTTCTCTCTCTCTCTCTCTCTCTCTCTCTCTCTCTCTCTCTCTCTCTCTCTCTCTCTCTCTCTCTCTCTCTCTCTCTCTCTCTCTCTCTCTCTCTCTCTCTCTCACTCTCACTCCCTCTCACTCCCTCTCTCCCCTCCTTCTCTCTCTCCATCCCTCCCTCCCTCCCTCCCTCCCTCCCTCCCAGCCTCTACCTCCTCCTCATTCTTAAAAAAAAAAAAGAGTTTTCTAAAAAGGTATTCAAAATAGTAAATGAGCGAAGGTTGTGTGGATATGGGGAAAAAAATGGAAAATTCACCCATGAATAAAGTTGACGACTAGCGAGGGAGAACAGATTGATGAAGGTGGAATAAAAGAGAGAGGAAGAGAGAGAGAGAAAGAGAGAGGAAACC
>BOPN01000272.1:575700-586721 GCA_017312705.2 Penaeus japonicus
TCAATGAAATTTGATTTTATTGAACCTCTCTCTCTCTCTCTCTCTCTCTCTCTCTCTCTCTCTCTCTCTCTCTCTCTCTCTCTCTCTCTCTCTCTCTCTCTCTCTCTCCCTCTCCCTCCTCCCTCCCTCCCTCCCTCCCTCCCTCCCTCCCTCCCCCCCTCCCTCCCCCTCCCTCCCTATCCCTCCCTCCCTGCCACCCCCATCTCTGTCACCAGCAACCGAACGCAAATGACAATTCCTGAACATCAGTCCGGTAAAATAGGAGGGAAAAATCGTGTCTCCCCCTTGGAGCAAAATCCAGTAAAAAAAAAAAATATTCAGAGCTGGACACGGGGCATATCAGGTCAGGTCAGGTCAGTGGTCGCTCGCTCGCCTGGTCTCCTTTGTCATGGCCCGTTTCGTTGCTCGCTGCTCTCTCTTTCTCTCTTCTTTCTCGCTTCTCTCTCTCTCTCTCTCTCTCTCTCTCTCTCTCTCTCTCTCTCTCTCTCTCTCTCTCTCTCTCTCTCTCTCTCTCTCTCTCTCTCTCTCTTTTCTTTATTTCTATGTATCTTTCTCGTTTTTTTTTTCTCTTTCGTTTTTTTTTTCTCTCTCTCTCCCTCATCAATCCATCTGTCTATTTCGACCTCTCATGAAATTGCAATCATTATGTAATGGTCTGTAGTTGGTTGAGAAAATAGGCCGGTAATGTTAGGGAAAAATCAAACATTATAGGAAGACACAGCTGTTATTTAAGGGAAAATAATCACTGCAGTTGTGTAAAGAACAGAAAGAAAGAATAAGCTAGTCAAAACACACCAGGATTTTGAACTCGTGCGACCACGCCCACGCCCATTCTGCCGCAAGCATTCATTCAACCATCAGCATTTACCAGTCACCCTCCCCTTCCAAAAAAAAAAAAAAAAAAATCCTATCCCCACTGAAAAAAATATGTTATGTATCTATATTTAGCATAAAGATGTCACACCCCGCGGGATGTCAGGATGTCACAGGATGTCACAGGATTCTGCCTATGTCACCCGTTTAGGTTATTTCGGTTGATTTGTATTCCTTTGACAGCCGATGTCACATGTTTGAATTGGGGACGCTGTTGCATATTCGGCAAATTTTGCTCGTGATGAGTCCATTGCCCTTGTTTGTCTGTCTGTCTTGTCTCTCTCTCTCTCTCTCTCTCTCTCTCTCTCTCTCTCTCTCTCTCTCTCTCTCTCTCTCCCTCTCTTCCCCTCTCTCTCCCTCCCTCCCTCCCTCCCTCCCTCCCTCCCTTTCTCTCTCGCTCCCCCTCTATCTTCTCTTCTTCCCTTCCCACCTCCCTTTTCCCCCCCATACCCTCCCCCTTCCCACTTCTCATCCTCTCTCCTCCTCCTTCTCATCCTTCTCCCTCCTACCTCCTGCCCCCCCCTCTCTCCTTCCATCCACCCATCCTCTCCCTATCCCCCCCCCCCGCAAGGATTTATCCCATCTGTACTAATCTGTGTCCGTCGGTCTATTTCTGGCGGCGCGCAACGTCTCAAAGGTTTGACTTTTTCTCCTTTTTTTATTTCCTTGGCTTCACCTTCCTGCTTGTGATTGATCACTTCTTGGCTGTGGCTGTCCGGTTGACTGTGTTTCTCCTGTTCGTCTTCTGCGTGTGTTTTTTTTATTTTTTTTATTTTTATTTTTATTTTTTCAAATTCTTTTTGTTGGTCCTTCTTGGTTCAATGTGTGTGTTTTTTTGTTGGATATTTCTCTCACTATGTATATATATTATGTTCTATTCATTTCTCTCTCTCTCTCTCTCTCTCTCTCTCTTCCTCTCTCTCTCCTTCTCCCTCTCCCTTTCCCTCTCTTCCTCTCCCTCTCCCTCTCCCTCTCTCACTCTCAATACCTTACATTCTTCTCTTCTTCCTCCACCTCCCCCTCTTCTTTCTTCTATATTCCCCTCTCTCATCCATCTCCCCCCCTCCATGACCTTTGCATATCCTCCACCCCCTCCATCTCCCACCCCTATCCCCCCTACTCCCTACCCCGTACCCCCTACCCCCTGCACGTTCTGCTGGTGCCATATTTGCTTTCAAGTTCCATTACCTCAAGTCAGTGCGCGTTGGTGTTGCTCTCCGCTTGTCCTTTGCTCTTCCTGTGTGCTTGCTTTATTTTTTATTTTAATTTTCCTTTCTCTCATTTTTTTCTCCCTCCCCCCTCCCCCTCCTCTTACACCTCTTACTCCATCTCCTCGTCCTCCTCCTCCTCCCTCCCCCTCCCCCCTCCCCTCTCCCTCCTCTTCCTTCCCCCTCCCTCCTCTTGCTTCCCCCTTCCTCCATCTCCTCGTCCTCCTCCTCCACCCTCCACCTCCCTCCTCCTCCCCCCTCTTACACTTCTTCCTCCTCCTCCCCCCTCCACCTCCCTTCCTCCACCTCCCTTCCTCCACCTCCTCCTCCACCTCCCCCCCCCTCCCCCTTCCCCACAGCCTCGCCTCCATTGCAGAGCGCAGGAAGAAAACGTCCGAGTCGACATATTTCACGAATTTTGTTGATTACGCCATCATGCATTAACGACCCCGTCCTCGGCCGCTCGTCGCTTGTAATTACCGCGCGGGTTTTACGACGTCTCGCTCGCCGCTTTTTCTCGCGGGGTTCTGAACCGCTGGGGGAGCTGGGGAGAGAGGGTGAGAGGAGAAGGAGAGGAGACGGAAGGAGGGGAGGAATGGGGGAGGGCTGAGAAGGAAGGGTAGCTGGGTGGAAGGGGGAAGCTGGGGGAAAGGGGAGGGGAGAGGAGAAGGGAGGGGAGGGAAGCTGGGGGTGGGAGAGGAGAAGGGAGGGGAAAGGAGGAAGGGAGAGGGGAGCTGGGGAAAGGGGGAGGGAATCTTGGGGAGGGGAGCTGGAGGAGGGGGGAGGAAGGGAGAGGGGAGGGAGAGAGAGGGATGCTGGGGGAAGGGAGGAGGAAGAAGGGGGAAGGGTTGAGGAAGGAGGAGGGGTGGGGGGTCCTAGGACTTGAGTGGGGTTGGGGAGGGGTGGATAAGGAAGGAAAGGGAAGCGGAGGGGAAGGAAGGAGGAAGAGGAAGAGGAGGGATTTGAGAAGGAGGGAGCGAATGGAAGAAAGAGAGAGGAACAAGAGCAGAGGAGGAAGTGAAGGGAAGAAAGAAGGAAGAGAGGAGAGGAATGTAAAAGAGAAAGGAAGAGGCAGAGAGAGAGAGAGAGAGCGATGGAATGAAAGAGCGAGCGAGAGAGAAAGAAAGAAGAAGGGAAAACCAAAAGAGAGAATATGTGAGCAAAGGAGATGAGAGAGAGAAAAAGAAATAAACGAAGTAAAAGGAGGAATGGCAGAGAGCGAAAGGAAAAGAGAGAACGAGTGAGAAAATGCATGAAGGTTCAAAAAGAGAGAGAAAGAGAGTAAAAATAAATAAAAGAAAGGGGGCAACAGAAGAAAACGAAGAAAAGTAAGAAAGGAAAAAAAATGCAAAATAAATGGGAGGGACGAATGAGGAAGAAGCAAAGGGAATAGGCAGAGCGAAACAAAGGCACCAGGAAACACGAAGAAACTAATTAAAGGAGACGAGGAGATGGAAGAACATGGAAAAAGTGATGGCGGAGAGAGAAAGAGAGAGAGAGAGAGAGAGAGAAAGAGAGAGAGAGAGAGAGTTGGATAGATGGATGGATCTATCCATATCACACCATCAAGCGCTATGTCATTGGATGATAATCATTACTTTTCTCGCATCGTCCATCTGTTCTCTTTCTCATTCTCTTGTTTTCAGCATTTTTCTATAGTTCGCCTTTTTATTGGTATTACTGTTATTCGTATAATAGTTTCAGCTACCATGAATTATTGTTATCATTATCATCATTATCAGTAATATTATTGTTATTATTATTATCATTATCATTTTATTACGATTATTATTATCATCATTATCATTATCATAACTATTATTACTATTGTCATTATCATTATTATCACTGCTATTATTATCATTATTACCATTATCATTATCAATATTGTTGGCGGAATAAATACTATCATTATCATTACTATCGTTGTTATCATTATCATTATGAGCATTTTAATAATCATAGCAATTATAACTATCACTATGATGGTTATTGCTATCATCAATATTACTGTTATTATCATCATATTGTCATTATCCTCACTGTTATAAGCATCATTACTATCTGAATCCTTTACATCCCTGATACAAATGATTTAGATATAGATAAAGATAGATATAGATATCCTTGATATAGATACTGATAGCTGTAGAGGAATTAGATAATAGATATTAGGATATCCGCCTGATATGATATCCACTTAAATCAAGCGGGATACAAAAGAACTCACGTCTTTATAGACTACTTATTTTCATCATGTGCGCAGTATGAGACTATGTACGTGTATGTATGTATGTATCGAGAAAGATAATATACATATTTCAAAGACAGATCAAACAAGCGCCGCGCATTCCGTTCTTTAATAGCAATCTATCGTTAAAGAAAAAAAATGATATCAAAATAATACCGCCAAATGATAGCAAGGAAGAAAAAAAATATATATATATATATATATATATATTAATATATTGGCAAAGGAAGATTCCATTTTCGTTTCCTGCTTCGCTCCGTTTTCTATAAAATAAGGAATGTGGAAACACATCCTGAAGGACCGCAAGGAGGGTAGGAGGGATGGGGGTGATGGGGATGGGCGGGGGGGGGGGGGGAGAAAGGATGGGAGGGATTAGGGGGGTAGAAGGGGGGTGGGAGGAAGAGGGAATTAGTGGTATACACACACACACATATACACATACACACACATGTATGTATATGTATATATATATATACATATATATACATTTCTTTATCTATTTATCTATGTATATGTGTGTGTGTGTGTGTGTGTGTGTGTGTGTGTGTGTGTGTGTGTGTGTGTGTGTGTGTGTGTGTGTGTGTTTGTATAACATGTCCCATGCAATTCCGGCCACCGCGACGAGTCCCATCCCCGACGTAAGGCCGCCCGCAGCCGAGCGCCCGCGTGCGAGACGCCCAAATAGCTCTTGTATTATCTCCAACTCGGATCTAGCCACTTCTCTGGATATTTGTTATTTTCTTTTTGCCTAATATTGCTGGATAGAGGTGTGTTTTTTCCTGTTTTTTTTTTTTTTTGTGTGTATTCTTTCTTTTCTCTCCGGCTTCTTCCCTCTTTCTCGGTTGTCAAATCACTCTTTTTTTCTCAAATTCTGTTCTTCTATTACCCTTTTACACGGCACGTTATTTACTCCCTTCCTCCTCCTCTACTCCTTCCCTCTGAACCTTCCTGCCCCTCCTCTCCTCCCCTCCCCAGCCCTCCTCACCCCTCTTCCCATGCTTCTCCCCTCCCCTCCACCACGAACGTGTGAATTAGAGTAAGAATAAAACCGTAGAGTTTATCACCGGAAGGACCACCCCCCTTCCCGGTCTCCTACCTCCCCCTCCCTACCCATCCCCCATCTCTCCGTTCCCAAGGATCGTCTTTACCCCTTTACACCCCCACCCCCACCCCTTCCCCCCACCCTTACCCCCCAACCCCACCCTTACCCCCAACCCCCTCCGTACCTTGCTTCCCGCGAGCAAAAAAAAAAAAAAAAAAAAATGGATATCATCAGAACTGAATCACAATAACCTCTACACCAAAAACCATCTCTCTCTCTCTCCTCCACCTCCCTTTCTCTCTCCCTATCTCCCTCATTCCCTCCACTGCTTCCTCCATCCCCACCCCCACCATCCCCCCTCCCCCTCCCCCCCGACCCCCCAGCGTCACCTTCCCTCCGAATTCGCGCTCACACACCCACTGCTCACTTCTCCTTATCATTACGTGACAAAAGCTGATTGCCGATGTTGCTCGTCTCGTCCATTTCATTTTCGGGGGAAAATGATTAGCTCCTGGCGCATTAACTTCGCTCGGTGATTAATTATTTCACGTGGATGGAATCTTCGTTCTTTATAACAACTCTCCTCTTCCACTTCCCTCTCTCTGGTTTATCTCCCTTCTCCCGCTTTCCCTCCTCCTGGTTTATCTCCCCCTCCCCCACTATCCTCCCCCTCGTTCATCTCCCCTCCCCCACTTCCCTCCCCCTCATTCATCTCCCCTCTCCCGCTTTCCCTCCCCCTGGTTCATCCCCCCCTCCCCCACTTCCCTCCCCCTACCTTCTTCCTCTTCCAACTACCCTTCCTTTCTCCCCCCCCCCCTCTTTCCTCATGCTTTCCTCTGCCTCCCCCTCCCCCCCTCCCTTCCTTACACCCAACATTTTCTTAAGTGACATTTTTCTTTAGATTTTCATCTTTTTTTCCTTTTTTTTCTTCTTCTTTTAACAGTATCACATCGGTTTCTGTTTTGTTGTACATGACCTGTTTATTGATAGTAGATATGAATATTTTACGTATGTGTGCAATGGGCATGTTTCTATTTGCGTGTTCGCACTCGCGTGTGAGTGTGCGTATTTGTTTGTATTGTTTATTTGTATTTGTTTGTTTTGTTTGTACGCTTTCGTCTATGTATCAAACCGTCGTTAAACTTGAATGTTTTACAAAATCCATAGTGTTCCGTATGACATATCCATCGTTAAACACACTGAGAGCGAGATAATATACACATTTATCCAGCGAGAACGTCTCAAGAAAATGTTGTTTAAAAAAGTCTGGGGAAGAACAAGTTTGTGTTGAAGCTGAAGTGTCTCGTAAATTTTTATACACATACCGCACAATGACGTATTCTGGCGGGGCTCACTGCGAGGTGTCGAGTCTTTGCTGCTGGTGCCTTTGTGTGCGTGTGTGTGTGTGTGTGTGCGTGTGTGTGTGTGTGTGTGTGTGTGTATGTTGTGGGATAGGTCTGGATGTGTGTTTGCGGAGAAAGATTTATGTGGATTTGCGTGTATGTGTGTGCATGTATGTGTGTTTGTGTGTGTGTGTGTGATTAAAGGACGCAGAGAGAGAGAGAAAGAGAGAGAGAGAGAAAGAAGGAGAGAGAGGAGAGAGAGAGAGAGAGAGAGAGAGAGAGAGAGAGAGAGAGAGAGAGAGAGAGAGAGAGAGAGAGAGAGAGAGAGAGAGAGAGAGAGAAAGAAAGAAAGAGAGAGAAAGAGTCAAGAAAGAGAAAGAGAAAGGAAAGAGAGAGCGACAGGAAAGAAAGAGAGAGAGAGAAAGGAAGGAGAGCGAGAGAGAGGTGAAGAGTTCCCCTATTACACTTCCCTACGTCCGTTTTCGTTTTCCTTTTGAAGGGAGACATAAAGAAAACACGATTTCCTTATTGTAATTCTAAGTACACAATACTGCTGTGAGACCGTGAATGAGCATGAGAAGTGCAAGTAAAGTAAATGTAAGTGTTTTTGGTTAAATGCACTTGTAACGCGTGAGCACATGACGGGGTGTGGTTGTGTGTGTGTGTGTGTGTGCGTGTGTGTGTGTGTGTGTGTGTATGTGTGTGTGTGTGTGTGTGTGTGTGTCTGTATGTGTGTCTATGTATGTGTGTCTATGTATGTGTGTCTATGTGTGTGTGTGTGTGTGTGTGTGTGTGTGTGTGTGTGTGTGTGTGTGTGTGTGAATATATAGTGAAATATCTCTTCTGTTTTCACTGAAAGATTTAAATATGTGGTCCATATTATAACCTTCCCAAAAAAAAAAAAAAAAAAATAAATAAATAAATAAATAAAACGCAGCTAAATAGATAAACGCCAGTAAGGGAAGATAGTGAGGAAACCTCGATCTATCTATCTATCCATTATAAAAAATCACGACGCAATTAAAACGTGAACATAGTCTGCCTTACACCACGATGCGCGCAAATAGTCCGTATCAAACGCCATTAAAAAGAGACGAACTATTATCATCACAAACCTTTTAAAACCGTTACGTCGCTCAGAATCTAACCCGCTCAGCGGCGTTGAGAGTCCAAGTTCGATGCTCACTTGTTTCACTTTTCTTTTTTTTTAAGCTCGCCTCGCAGGTTCATTCGCTTATTGTTGTTGGTTTTCGTTTTCGCTTTTTTTTTTTTTTTTTTTTTTTCATTTATTTTCTTTCTATGGTTCGTATTTTGATTGTTATTTTTATTATTCACTTTTGATTTTATTATTACTACTATCATCATTTTTGTTATTATCATCATTATCATTGTTATTATTATTATCATTATTATTATTATTACTGTCATAATCATTATTATTATTATCATTGATATTATGATTATTGTTGTTACAAGTATTTCTATTATTGTGAATAATACTATCATCACTATTATTATCATTATTACTAACATTATTATCATTACTATTATTATCATCGTTATCCTTACTTCAATTATTGCTATTATAATAATCATTATTGTTACCAATATCATCATCATTACTATTATCAATATTATAATCATCATCATTATCATCGCCATTACTATTATCAATATTGTAATGATCATCATTATAATTATCATTATTCCTATCATTTCCATCGTTATCATTATCATCATTATCATTGCACTCACGTTAGTCATAAATGTTTACATCATTTGCAAGTTTGAAATTGCTCACTTTACAAACGTCTTTTTCTCTCTGCTTTATCTTTCTTCCTTTGCAATTGAAAGAATATGTCTTATAAGAATATTATGCTCCTTTATTAATATTATAAGATTTTAATTTAATATTATAATATTATAATATTCATCTTCTTTAATATTATAAGAATATTATGCTCCTTCTATTAATATTATAAGATTTTAATTTAATATTATAATATTATAATATTCATCTTCTTTAATATTATAAGAATATTATGCTCCTTCTATTAATATTATAAGAATTTAATTTAATATTATAATATTATAATATTAATCTTCTTTGATATTATAAGAATATTATGCTCCTTCTATCAATATTATAAGAATTTAATTTAATATTATAATATTATAATATTAATCTTCTTTAATATTATAAGAATATTATGTTCCCTCTATCAATATTATAAGAATTTAATTTAATATTATAATATTAATCTTCTTCAATATTATACGAATATTATGCTCCTCCTATTTTATTCTAGATAACATAGTTTCAAATAACATGTTAACACGTTCTATTATGGATAATAAAAATGATTTCAATATTAATCTTTTATTTGCAACTGAAACTGCTCATGATGTTGATAATGATAAATGTAATGATAACAATAACAATATAATATTAGTCATAATAATGATAGCAGCAGTAGTAATTATAACAATTAAGATGATAATTTTGAAAATGATAATGAGATTTTTAATACTATGGATAACAATAATGATAGCAATGATAATAGTAATAATAATGATGATAATGATATTGATAATAATGATAATAACAACAAAAATATTAATGATAATAACAATAACAATAATAATTATAATTATAATATTATCAATAGTAATAATAGTGATGTTAATAAATGTTGATAATGATAATGATGATTATGATGATAATGATAATAACTATGATGACAGTAAAGATAATGATATTAATGATAATGGTATTGATAATGATGATAACTGTAATTTATAATCATAATTATGATTATTATGATAATGATAAAAACAATAACATTAATGATTAGTAATTACAATAATAATAACAATATTAATTATGGTACTAATCACAATATTACTACTATTTATAATAACAGTAAAATTATAATTATAATATAATGATAATAGTGATAACATCAATAGTGATAATGATAATGATAATATTGATAATAATGATGATTACCATGATAATAAGGATGATGATGGTAATAATAATAATGCAACACTGATAATGAAAGTAGTAATGATTAGGATGATGAAGATAATGACAGTAGTAATGAAGACAGCAATTATGATAATGATATAATGACACTAATAATGCTATTGTCATAATAGTAACAATAATAATTTAGATCATCATTATCACAACCATGCTCCTTCCCTCATCCTCCCCCCCCCCCCCCTATCCTCTCCCTCCCTCCGCCCTCCTCCCTCCTCCCTCCGCCCCTTCCCTCCACCCTTCGCCATCCGCCCTCCTCCCCTTCCCTCCGCCCTCCGCCTCACCCTCCGCCCTCCGCCCTCCTCTCCCCTCCCTCCCTTCCCTCCTCCCCTACCATCCGCCCTCCACCCTCCGCCCTCCGCCCTCCGCCCTCCGCCCCACCCTCCGCCAGCCCCGCCCACAGCCGCGCCTCCTTCTGTCCCGGGTCGGGCGGGGAAATCGATAGTCTCTACTTAACTTCTAAAAAGGAAAGAATAAAAAAAAAGAAATGAAAAAAAAGAATATCAGATGGACATAATTCACACTTGCGTTCGGGTCGCCTTTCTGTCGCTCCGGTGAGGGCGGTGAGGGCGGTGAGGGCGGTGAGGGCGGGGCCCCTCTCCCCGCTCGGGGTTCGATGTCTGTTTGTGTGTGCTTGTGTTTGGGTGTGTGTTTGTGTGTGTGTTTCTGTGTTTGTGTGTGTGTTTCTGTGTTTGGGTGTGTGTTTATGCGTGTTTGTGTGTGTGTTTAGGTGTTTGTGTGTGTGTTTAGGTGTGTGTTTATGTGTGTGTTACGCACGCATATATAAGTATGTTTATATGTGTGCGTGTGTGTGTGTGTGTGTGTGTGTGTGTGTGTGTGTGTGTGTGTGTGTGTGCATATATACATCACCTCTGAACCTCCCTGTACAAGATTCCACTTACCTTCCACTGCCATAGTCTTCCTTACTTCTTCCTGCAATCCTCTTCTCTCTCTCTCATTTTCCCTCCCCCTCCCTCCCTCCCCCTTTCCCCCCTCTACGTTTCTCACCCCACTTCCCTCCCCCTCCCCCTCCCCCTCTTCCTCCCCCTATCCCTCCTCCTCCCTCCCCAATATAAATTACATTTCTTGGTGGTGTGTTATCCATAATCGCCGCATTTCAAAGCATCCTGCCATCCGGGTCCCGATAATTAGATTAAACACATAACGACGCGACGCATCACGCGACTTCCAGAAGGATCAGACTCCCTCGGGCTGTTTGGGGATGGGTGTTCCTCTGCTGTGCTGTGGTGTATATATA
>BOPN01000273.1:7500-17500 GCA_017312705.2 Penaeus japonicus
CTCCTCCTCCTCCTCCTCCTCCTCCTCCTCCTCCTCCTCCTCCTCCTCCTCCTCCTCCTCCTCCTCCTCCTGCATGACCACCAACCCTCCCCCCCTTTCTCTCCCCCTTTCATTCTTATTCCTCCTCTTCTTCCTCCACATCCACTACCCCTCCCTCCCTCTCTTAATTTCTCCTTCCTAATTTTCTCTTTCTTTCTTTTTTTCTTTGCTCATTTATTTAGTTACTTTACTTACTCCATCCTTCTCCCTCCCTCCCCCCTCCCTCCCTTCCCCCTCTCTCTCTCTTTCTCCTTCTCCTTCTCTTTCTCTTTCTCCCTCTCGAATTCCACCCAAATCAAACACAAAGGAAAGTGAACAAACCAACCAAATATCCAAAGTGCATCCCAAGCCCTGGCCTCAATCCAGCCACCAAGGTCAAAAGCCCCTTCCCCCTTCCCCCTCCCCCCTCCTCCTCTCCTTTTCCCTCGCCCCCTCCCCTCTCCCACTCTCCTTTTCTCTTTTCCCTCGCCCCCTCCCCTCCCCTCTCCCTCGCCTCCTCTTCCCACTCCCCCAATAACCTCCTCTGACAAGGGAAAAAGGGCCCCCATATACCTCTTTATCGGCCCCGAGAGAGAGAGAGAGAGAGAGAGAGAGAGAGAGAGAGAGAGAGAGAGAGAGAGAGAGAGAGAGAGAGAGAGAGAGAGAGAGAGAGAGAGAGAGAGCGCCTTCCACTCACCCTTTAAACTGCACTTCCAAATCGGTTCTCAGGCTTCCCACGGCCACACTTAACCTACCCCTGAATAACCTCACACGCGGATGAATGAATCAGTGGGTGGATGGATGATGGATGGATGAATGGATGGATGATTGATTGATTGGTTGGTTGGATGGATGGATAGTTGGATGGATGGATGGATGATTGAATGGATGAACTGATGAATGAATGAATGAATGAATGGATGGATGAATGAATGGATGAATGAATGATTGGTTGAATGTATGGATGGATGATTGGGTGGATGAATGAATGGCATAAATGAGACTGAATAACTTGACGCGTTCGGAATACATCTCCATGGGAATTACAACTTTGCCTACACGAATGAACGAATTTCTAGACACTGAAACAATAGAAAGGGTTCAACTTCGGCAGCAAGTCTAAATTAGACAAAGGGAAAATCCTTCATACGTTCATTCAAGGAAGAAAAAAAAATACATAAACTGCCTGCATACCTGAAGCATAATGTGAGAAAAGAAAATAATAAAAAAATAACAAAGAAAAGAGAGAAAGAAATGAAAAAACACGCAACAAAGCACAGAGGTCGTTTACAACAATCCGTTTACCTCGGGGATGATTTCGAAGTGGAAGGGAGAGAGGGAGGGAGGGAGGGAGGAAGGGAAAGAAGAAGGGGACGGTCAGGTGGGAAGGGTTCAGGACCTGGGAGGGGAGAGGAGGGGAGGGGAGGAGGGGAGGGAGAAAGAAAGGGATTGAAACAAGGTGGAAAGTAGGGAAAGAAGGTAGGGGGAGGGGGAGAATGTAGGCAGGAGGGAAAGAAGTTAGGGGGGAGGGGAAGAAGTTAGGAAGGAGGGAAATAAGGTACGGGGGAGGGAAAGAAATTAGGAAGGAGGGGAAGAAATTAGGAAGGAGGGGAAGAAGTTAGGGGGGAGGGGAAGAAGGTAAGGGGGAGGGGAAGAAGGATGGCAGGAGGGAGGGAAAGGTAGGATGGCAGGAAGGAGGGAAAGGAAGGATGGCAAGAGGGAGGGACTGAACGCTCTGCAATCGGCCTCCAATTTACTGCTACGACCGCGACCCCGTGACAAACAATAATTGTGCCCTAAACGGATGGGCGTCCCGATAAGTAAGGAGAGCCGGTGCGAGAAGGAGAAGGAGGAGGAGGAGGAGGAGGAGGAGGAGGAGGAGAAGGAGAATTAGGAGGAGAAGGAAGAGAAGCAGAAGAAATAAAAGAAAGTCAATGGACAAAAAACAAAAACAAAAAACAAATAAACAACCAAACCACTAAACAAACAACTAACCCACATAAACCACATGCCATCTCCCCGAGCATGTGGCCTCAACAACATAATCGACCCGCACTCCTTAATACACAACAAATCAACCAAACGGCCTCGCAGAACACGGGTAAAAGTAGATTGAGGAGAACTTGAGCGACACAAAGGCCAGCAAGATAAATGGGGGAAGAAGGGGAGACCGTAGGGGGGAGGGGGGTATGAGATGGTAGGGGAAGGGGGAGAGGGGAAGGGTGGGAGAGAGTATATATGGGTGAGAGGGGAGAGATGAGTGAGGGTTAGGGTGAGGGTAATGGGGAAAAGCAGAAAAGGAAAGAGAGAGAAAGAGAGAGAAAGAGAGAAAGAAAGAAAGAGAGAGAGAGAGAGAGAGAGAGAGAGAGAGAGAGAGAGAGAGAGAGAGAGAGAGAGAGAGAGAGAGAGAGAGAGAGAGAGAGAAAGAGAGAGAGAGAGAGAGAGAGAGAGATGGAATGGAATGAGAGGGAAGAAGGAAGAGAGAAAGAGAGAAAGAGAGAGAGAGAGAGAGAAAGAGAGAGAGAAAGAGAGAGAGAAAGGGAAGAGGAAGACAGGAGAGAAAGGGTGAGGGTGAGAGAGAGAAGGGTGAGGGTGAGAGAGAGAGAGGGGAGAGGGGGGAGAAGGGGTAGTAGAAGAGGAGGGCGAGGAGTGTGTCCCTGATAGCGTGTAGTCCCCGGCCGCCTTCTGCTTCTGCTTCTGCTGCTGATCAATACAATGCATCCATCCGCGCGGCCTAACCCTAAATACCCCCCTAAATACCCCCCTAAATCCCGAATCTTCCGTCCCTTTTTCCGCTGGAATCTCCCCTTCAATCCCAATCCCAATCACGAGAAGAAAAAAAAAAGAAAGAAACAAAAAGAACAGTCATCACAGTCCCGGCACTAATCATAAAACGGACAAAGAAAAGAATCAAAATTTCAAAACATTAATCACATACTACGAGACCCTCTCCACGACCACCAAAGGGGGAGGGGGGGATGGATGGATGGATGGAGAGAGTGAGAGAAACGGGCGGAGCGAGAGAGGGAGAGAGAGAGAGAGAGAGATTGTGATAGAGAGACAGACGATAAGTAAAGAGACAGACGAGAGATAAAGAGAGTGAAGAGGGATAGAGAGAGAGAGAGAGATGAGATACATATAAAAAGAGAAATACGATATATATATATAAATTGGCGAGAGAAAGAGATAGAGAAGGGAGATGGAGAGAGAGACATGAGATGGAGAGAAGCGAGAGATAAAGATAGAGACGAAATAGATAGAGAGAGAGAGAGAGAGAGAGAGAGAGAGAGAGAGAGAGAGAGAGAGAGAGAGAGAGAGAGAGAGAGAGACAGAGAGACGAGATATATGAAGAGAAAGGCGAGAGATATAGAGAGACGAAAGAAAGAGAGAGAGAGAGAGAGAGAGAGAGAGAGAGAGAGAGAGAAAGAGACGAAAGAGAGAGAGAGAGAGAGAGAGAGAGAGAGAGAGAGAGAGAGAGAGAGAGAGAGAGAGAGAGAGAGAGAGAGAAAGAGAGAGAGAGAGAGAGAGAAAAGAGAGAAACGAGAAACTCGTGAAAAATCCTTCAACTAGCGAACTCATCATCCCAGAGGAAGAAGAAGAAGAAAAAAAAAAAAAACGTTTTAAAACCTCTATAATTTAAATATTAAAACGCCAGAACTCTCCTCCATTACTGACTGACTGCACTGGTGGCGACCGAGCGAGCGAATCCATTATTCACGGAGCAACAGTTCCCGCGCCCGTCGACGGAATCCCGCCGCTCTCTCCTTCCTCCGTCAGGATCCATCCCTGGGACATAGACCATCCCTACCTCCCCCTCCCTGCCTCTCCCCCCCCCGTCCCCCGCCCCCGGCCACCGTCCCCCATCCCCAACACCCCTCCTTTACTCCTTTAGCGAATCGTTCAAGACGAACTATCTCGAAACTTTGAAAGGGAAACAAACCGCCGGAAATGTTAATTCCTTCTTTTACACACGCACGCACACACACACACACACACACACACACAAAGACACACACACACACACACAAAGACACACACACACATACACACACACATATATCTACACACACACTCACACACACACACATATATCTACACACACACTCACACACACACATATATCTACACACACACTCACACACACACATATATCTACACACACACTCACACACAAATAATAATAATAATAATAAATCAATTAATTAATTAAAAAAATAATTAATAAATATATAAAATAATAATAAATAAGTGAATTAATTTAAAAATAATAATAATAAATAAATATACAAAATAATAATAAATAATAACAATAATAATAAGTAAATAAATAAGCAAATAAAAACAATAAATAAACAAATAAATAAAAATAATAATTAAATAAAAAAATATAATATTAACTAATAAATAAATAAAATTGATGAAAAATAAATAAAAGTATTAACAAACAAATAAATAAATAAATAAATAAATAAATAAATAAAATAATAATAACCTCCACAAATAGGAGGAGGCGAAAGAAACCACTTGCAAAGACCGAGAGACATAAGCATCGGGTATGTAGGTGATGATGCCATCCTGGGTGCCACATGAATGATGCCGGACACACACGCGCGGGCAAAACCGCCGCCACCGCGTCATATGTTGCCGTAACGGTACGCCGGCATGGCAGTGGCACCGTGTGACCTCTCGCTGGGGTCTGGGATCTGGGGTCTGGGGTCTTGTGATCGCCGCGGGATGATAGAACGAGTGTGGAAATAAACAAATCCACTGCCGTCGTGTGAAGGCACAATAAAAATGAAGAAATAATACGAATCATTTTTTTTTTTTTTTTTTTTACATGAATAAAAAAATCTTAATAAAAATAAATAGATAAATAAATAAATAAAGAAATATATATATATATATTTATATATATACACACATACTTATTCATACGTAATTAAACTTGACCCATGATCAACATATACTTCCATTGCGAGCACCCGGAAGCCCGAGGGGTCACCGAGCAGCCTTCGGAAATGCGACCCGAATGACCGAACAGCCCCCGCCGCCATCGGTATTCTTGCCAAGATTGCAAAGGTACGGCAGATGCATGGAAATGGCGAAACAAACCCATCAGCTAATTGGGGGAAGGAAAGGAGGAGGAGGAGGAGGAGGGGAGGGGAGGGGAGGGGGGGGAGTTTTCGCTCCATTCCCGCCTCTTATTTACTTTTCTCTCTCTCTCTCTCTCTCTCTCTCTCTCTCTCTCTCTCTCTCTCTCTCTCTCTCTCTCTCTCTCTCTCTCTCTCTCTCTCTCTCTCTCTCTCTCTCTCTCTCTCTCTCTCTCTCTCTCTCTCTCTCTCTCTCCCCCTCTCTCTCTCTCCCCCTCTCTCTTCCCCTCCCTCCCTCTCTCTTCCCCTCCCTCTCTCTCTCTTCCCCTCCCTCTCATTCTTTCTTTCCCTCTCATTCTTTCTCTCCCTCTCATTCTTTCTCTCCCTCTCTCTCTTTCTCTCCCCCTCTCTCTCCCCCTCTTTCCTCCCCCCTCTCTCCCAGACACCCACCCACCCATCCACCCACCCACCCACCCTCCCTCCCTCACCGCTCCGATCTGACCCCCATCGGCGAGAGGCAAAGGCCGACCCGACAGCCAATCAACGCGAGATGCTCATCCAAGCTCATAATTTACTCAACTTCTTAACGCGCTTTAAAGCTGACAACACACGCACCTCGCTCAGCTCAGCCTCGGCTCGGCCCGGCCCGTCTTGGTCGCACTCAGCCTCGGAGACCTGGATGTGTGCGGGGAGCATTTCGGATTTTATTCATTATTTTTTTTTTTTCTTTTTCTTTTTTTTTCTCTCTTCCGATTTTCTGTCTTGGAAGAGTGGCTTTCGTGTGAGAGCGAGAGGGAGAGGGAGGAAGGGATGGGAGAGGGAGGGAAGGTGGGTAAGAAGGAAGAAAGGTGGGAAGAAGGAAGGAAGGAGATATGGAAGGAAAGAAGAAAGAAAGAAAGGAGGGAAGGAGATATGGAAGAAAAAGTAAGAAAAAATAAATAAATAAGAGAAAGAAGAAACAAGGAAGAAAGGGGGGGTAGGGAGGGAGGGAGGGAGGGAGAGGGAGAGAGAGGGAGAGAGAGAGAGAGAGAGAGAGAGAGAGAGAGAGAGAGAGAGAGAGAGAGAGAGAGAGAGAGAGAGAGAGAGAGAGAGAGAGAGAGAGAGAAACAAAATCAAACCGGAGTCCAAAATCCATATCTGACCTACACATTCCGAAGCAACCACACCTCTCCACCCCGAAAATAAAATCGCCCACAAAACATCCCCCCTAGAGACGCACAATAAGAAACCACCAAACAAGGTAACGCAGTAAAATAATCCTTTGCAAGAAGAAGAAGAAGAAAAAAAGAAAGAAGAAAATCTAATATCTCAGCCGCCATAAAGAGAGACTCGATTACCCTCGCCTCCCTTCCCAAATCGGGGCGGGGAGAAGGCCAGCATGGGCGTGCATGGGCGGCGATCTCCATTACTAACTCAGGACGTTAGATCCCTTGCTGACGGGATGCTTCTCACGCGACGCAGGTACACTTGTACACAAATGCACACGGGAATACTGTATACAACCCTACTTGTATATTTACGCTCTCTGTCTCTGCCTCCTTCCTCCGTCCCTCCATCTCCCTCTCCCTCAATCTTTTCTTCTCCTTCTTACTCTCCCTCTTCATCCCCCTCCTCCTCCTCCTCCATCATCTTCCTCCATCCATCATTCTCAGTCCTCCTCCTCCCCCTTTCTCCCACTCTCTTCTCTCCTTCTTCACTCTCTCTTTTCTCTTCTCTTCCCTCTCATATTTCCTTCCTGTCTCACCCCCTCCCTTCTCTTCCCATCTTTCTCTCCTTCCTTAAAAAGAGGTCATTCCGAAAATCTCCAACACATCTTTTTTCCTTAACCACTGTTTACATTTCGGCCTCCTCCCGCGGGCGTGTGTGTACTCCCGACATCCGCGGTGTACAGCACCAACCCTCTCTCCCTACCCGCCCGCCCGCCCATCTCCCACTCCCGCACCCCGCACCCAAGTAACAGAAGTGAAAAGTCACACCGCCTCGACGTCAGCTGTATCTCGCGCCTCGCTGACACTCTCTGTAACTAAGGGCTGCACGGAGAGGTAGATCATTATCTCCTTCAAGTCCCTCCTGGCAATGAGCGCTGTACGGGGTTTTCAGAAAGTGTTTTAGCTTCGGATAACATGAACTGGATGATCTCCAACCCGCCGTCGTTCTGCAGTCGCTTTTTTTTTCTCTCTCATTCTTTCTCTCTTCCTGGTTTCCCTTCTCTCCTTATCCGCCCCTTATTCTCCCTTTCCTTCTCTCTCCATTCATTCTTATCCATTCCCTCTCACTTCCTATCCCTTTTCCTCTTCCTTACCTGCATCCTTTCCCTCCCAATCTTTCCCTCTCCCCTCCCACCTCACAACCCCTTAGCTTCCTCCCTCCACCCTTTTCCACCTCCCTCTCTCCATCCCTCCCCCCTTTTCCACCTCCCTCTCGCCCTCCCAACTCCCTTTCCCACCTCCCTCTCGCCCTCCCTCCCTCCCTCCCTCCCTTCCTCCCGCCCGCCCCTGAGCTCCCGGGGGAACGCCCACCAACTCCCACCTCAGGAGCATAAACAAACACTACTTACCTCTCACCCTGCTGGCCTCCTCTCCTCTCCTCTCCCGCCCTCCCGACACCACCGCCGTCCTTGGTATCTCTGCTGTTGCTTCTTTGTCGGGATTTGTCTTTTTTTTTTTTTTTCTTGGACATGCATAACGAAGTAACATGACTTTCCGATCTTTTTTTTTTCTTTGTTTTCCTTCTTTAGTCTTGATTCGTCTCCCTTCTCGTTTGATTTTTTTTTTCAGAGTCCCCTTGTTCTTGCATTTTTAACTTTACTGCTCTTTTAGTGTTCATTCCATTCTGTTCTTTCCACTCGTTCTCACTTGCCTCCTTTCTCTCGTTCTTTCCTTCCTTCCTCACTTCCTTCCATCCATCCTCCCTTCCCACCTCTTCGAATCCTCTCCATCTCCGTCCATTCGTAAGAGCAGATTTCTCTTTTATCATCTCTTCTAATATCCGAGAAGCTTAAGATCCCATCCCCCCCTCTCAGTACCCCCTCCTCCTCCACCTCCCCCCTCTCCTCCACCTCCCCTCTTTCTCCTCCACCCTCCACCATGACCACACCCGACCTCCCGTTTCTTCAATCTAAAACTCCTCCGGCCTTCTCCTTCCACCGGCCATAAAATGAGGAGAGGAAGAATAATAAAAAAAAAAAAAAATGATCAAAATAAGAAAAGGAGGAAGAGGAAGAAGTGTGAAAAGAGGAAAAGTTCGGCCGAGCCTCCCGTCCCCCGGGCCCGGAATTTGCATGCCAAACGAGTCGGAATGTGACACTGTCCCCGAGAGCCTCCGCGGCCGTCCTGACGATTGTTAGAGGAAACTCCACTTCCGCGCTACTTAATCTCCGTGCCCTCATCACACCTCCCCCCCTCTTCCTTCCTCTCTCTTCCTCCCTTCCTTCCTCCCTCCACTTCCTCTCTTCCTCCTTCCCTCCTCCTTTTCCCCTTCTCTTACTCCCTTCCTTTCTCCCCTCCCTCCCTCCTTTTTCCCCCACCTCTCCCTCTCCCTTCCCCTCCCTCTCCCTCCTCATTTCCCCCATCTCCCTCTCACCATTTCCACCCTCTACCCTCCTTCCTCCTTCCTCCTTCCTCCTTCCTCCCTCCATCTCCACCTTCTACCCTCCTTACTCCTCCTCCTTCTCTCCCATCCTCCTCCCTCTTCACCCCCTCCCTTCTCCCCCCCTCCCTTCGCGCACTTCCACTCCCCTCTCCCCAAGCCGCTCCCCTCCCTCCCTGATACGGCAACAGCGATATCGGCGTCAACATTGCCGAACGTTCTTCTCCGCGCTACAATACGTCTCGCGTGGGAGAGAGGGAGGGAGGGAGGGAGGGAGGGAAGGAGAGAGGGAGGGAGGGAGGGAGGGAGGGAGGGAGGGAGGGAGGGAGGGAGAGGGAGAGAGAGAGAGAGAGAGAGAGAGAGAGAGAGAGAGAGAGAGAGAGAGAGAGAGAGAGAGAGACAGACAGGGAGAGAGAAAGAGAGACAGACAGGGAGAGAGAAAGAGAGAGAGAGAGAGAAAGAGAGACAGACAGGGAGAGAGAAAGAGAGGATCATCAAATCGTTCACCTATTACGTCACCCTCCCAGACAGACAGCCAAGCAAACAGACACACACATGTTATCCGCACTCCATCTAGCGCGAAACCTCAAAAACACAGCTGTTCTGCGGGAAGGGAGATGGAGGAGGAGGAGGAGGAGGAGGAGGAGGAGGAGGAGGAGGAGGAGGAGGAGGAGGAGGAGGAGGAGGAGGTAACCGAAACGACGACCGATCAGACGGGGAGGGGGGGGTAAGTATATTAGGAGCGCAATCTGTCAGTCACGCATCGGAGTCACGCCACCCCCTTCCCCCTCCCCCTTCCCCCCGCTTATGCGTTACGTCACACATCGCCTGACTGACTGACTGACTGACTGACTGACTCGACTGGCGCTCGGAGCCGTCGCAACACTCTTCGTTCGCTCCGAAAACGCACGCGGTCAGGATCGAAGTCACGGAGTCACGCGTCGAGTTTTGTTTTCCTTTTTTTTCCTCTATCTGAGCTTGGGCGTCGTGTTCCTCAGAGTTTGTTTGTTTGATTTTTTTTTTTTATCATTTACTTTTTCTGTCATGTGTATTATTTATCTTTGGAGTCTTTCCGGCTTCCTTGGAAATAGAGCGGACGCGTGCCGTAGATAGCGATAGTCTTCCCTCCCTTCCTCTTTCCCCCTCTCCCTTCCTCTTTCCCACCTCCCTTCCCCTTCCCCTTCCCCCTCCCTTCCTCTTTCCCTTCTCCCTTCTTTTCTTCCCCTCCTCATTCGATTTTCTTAAAGTGCTCAGAAGGAGAAATTAAGGAGAGCGAGAAAGAAGAGGCGAGGGAGAAGGGACAC
>BOPN01000273.1:22500-47500 GCA_017312705.2 Penaeus japonicus
CTCACTTACTCACTCAATTAATTAATCACTCACTCTCACTCTCTTTCTCACCCTCACTCTCACACTCTTACTCTCTCACGCTCACTCTCTCACACTCACTCTCTCTCTCTCCCTCTCCCTCTCCCTCTCTCACTCTCACACTTTCACTCACCCTTTCACTCTCACACTCACTCTGTCTCTGTCTCGCATCACATCCCCCCGACCTAGCATTTCTTACAGCCCACAGAGCCCGCCCCTCGGCCAAATAATCCGCTTCATCCATCCATCTATCTTCATGCCCGAATTCCTCTTTCCGTCCATCCGTCCATCCATCCATCATTCCGCCTTTATTGCACATTCTCTCTATCCACTCTTAAACCACCGCCTTATTCAATTTATCTACGTCCCTTATTCGACATTCTGTCTACCTCACTTATCTTACTCTGTTACCCCTTCCCCCTTTATCAATTATCCTATATCCCTCTTTATCCGGAGGTCTAGTTTTTCTTTCATCCAATTCTGTTAACCCTATTCTATCTACATTACCTAGTGTATGCTTAATTCTGCTCTCTCTTTCTCTCTCTCTCTCTCTCTCTCTCTCTCTCTCTCTCTCTCTCTCTCTCCCTCTCTCTCTCTCTCCCTCCCCCTCTCCCTCTGGAGGTAAGGAAGGAGAGAGGGACGCCCACGATAACCAACCGACGTACTCATGTGAATCACTTTGAAGAGAGTGTTTGCATCGCCAGTGCGTCTTCACGGATTGTCTTGAAGTTTGGGAATGAGAAAAAAAGAAAAGAAAAAGTTGGGGCTGGTTGTATGAAGGGAATATAAAGTGAGCGGCAGGTAGAGGATGGCGAATGAGGAAGGGAAAAATGAAAAGAGAGGAAAGATTGAAGGGGAAAAGGCATAGACACACACACACACAAACATACAGGAATACACATGCGCACGCACGCGCACAGACACACACACACACACACACACACACACACACACACACACACACACACACACACAAACAAGCAACAAACAAACAAACAAACACACCGACTCATACATCCACAAACATCCACGCAGGCACATATTTATGGAGACGCTAACAACACTTTTTCATTTCTTAAGAATCTCCAATGACAGATACTGGCGACGTTTTTTTGTCTTTGTTTTTGTTTTTGTTTGTTTTCTTTGTTGATTTGTAGGAAGGAAGTCGGTAGACCTTTTGTTCTGGAAGCTTCGTGGACATAGTGCCAAGGAGGCGTCTTTTGAAATACTCTTGGGACGCGGGTTGGCTGCGTGGACTTTGGTTGCTTGTTGTTTGTTTGGGAGTGGGAGGTGTGTGTGTGTGTGTGTGTGTGTGTGTGTGTGTGTGTGTGTGTGTGTGTTTGCGTGTTCATGCGCTTATAACTGTTGGGATGCGTATTCGTCTCTCTCTCTCTCTCTCTCTCTCTCTCTCTTCTCTATCTATTTATATCTCTTTTCTATCTAATTCTATCTCTCTCCATCTATCTCTATCTCCCTCCATCTATCTCTCTCTCTCTCCATCTATCTCTATCTCCCTCCATCTATCTCTCTCTATCTCTCTCCATCTATCTATATCTATCTCTCTCCATCTATCTATATCTATCTCTCTCCATCTATCTATATCTATCTCACTCCTTCTATCTATATCTATCTCACTCCATCTATCTATATCTATCTCACTCCATCTATCTATATCTATCTCTCTCCATTTATCTCTATCTCTCACCATTTATCTCTATCTCTCACCATTTATCTCTATCTCTCTCCATCTATCTCTATCTCCCTCCATCTATCCTAATCTCTCTCCATCAATCCCAATCTCTATCACCCTCCATCTATCTCTATCTATCTCCCTCCATCTATATATATCTATCTCTCTCCATCTATCCCAATCTCACTCCATTCATCTCTATCTCTCTCCATCTATCCCAATCTCTATCTCTCCTCTCTCCTGTCTCCTCTCTCCCTCTCAGCAAGATACATAATTCTGGATCCAAAGGAAAAAAAATATTCTTGTTCTGAGCTAAACAAAAAGACAACCATTAGTAAATTTACCTTCATTAGCCCAAAAGAGTCGAAACATTTCCCACACGTTCGTTCGCAAAGAGACGCAATATCTATACACAGAACGCATCAAACGAAGTTAAAAAGAAGGGAAAAAAAATCAATAGCAACTTCGATGTGAAGATGACGAAATAGAGTGAAGACAATTAGGGAAGAGAGAGACACGGGGGAAGGTGAAACAAAGTGAACGAAATAAGAGAGAAAAGGGAAGCTCGCGCTCCCTAGAAAACATAGAAAATAGAAAGAAGGGATAAAATAACCAACAGAATAATGAAGAGAGACAAAGAGAGAAGAAAAGGGGACTCACAGAACACGTAAGACAACATAGAATTAAAATCATAAGAGAAATGGCAAGACACACTACCGCGTCGATGCAGAAAAAAAATGAACAAAATAGGAAAATCTTTCGATAAATTCCCTTCCTGTGTAGTTTTTTTCCTTACTACCGCTACCAGAATAAGGAGGACCCCCCCCCCCCCCAAAAAAAAAAAAAAAAAAAAAATGGCAAAAGAACTTGAAGAATATGGAAGACATACGAATAGGAAGATATGAAAGGCCGATAGAGATAGAACCAAGGAGGAGGAGGAGGAGGAGGAGGAGGATAAGAAAAAGAAGAAGAAGACGAAGAGGGAAAATAAGAGGATGAAGAAGCAGAAAACGAACACGACTCAGACCCACCCCGTAAGCGAATCGCGAGGCAAAACAAGGCCGGACCAGATGACGCATGCAGGCTAGGAGGGGAGGGGAGGGGAGGGGAGGGGAGGGGAGGGAAACAAGCGCGTTGCGAACCAAGAAGTCGGGCGTAAAGAGAACCAGCGAGTCAAGAGCACAGGGAACCAGGTAGCCAGGCGAGGCGTGAGGCAAAACAGGACGCCAATAGCAAGGGGAACCAGGTAGCCACAGACCCAGGTACCTAAACCCTAAGGGGGGAGGGGGTGGGGGAGAAGACCCAGGTACCTAAACCCTAAGGGGGGAGGATGGGGGGGGTAGGGGGGAAGTAGGCTGGCTGGCGTGCAGGATGTGCTTATCCCGGGCCCTCGGAGAGTTCATTACAGGTAAACACCCAATTAGGAACCCCCTTTAAGGTGTACACAGCATATCCCAGCATTGACAGATTGTCTAATGGCCACCTGGATCTATCCCCCCCCCCCCGCGCCCCTCCCCTTCCATAAACACACGTCCTGTTTCCCCTCGTATTCAAAACGTCTCCTTTCCTATGTGTACTTGGATGAGCTGTAATGTCTCAGAATCCTATCAAAAATGTCCCTTAAGAGAGATCACACTCACTCACACTCGCACAATTACTCACTTTACCTACTCACTCACTCACTAAAGCACACACTCGGAGATGGAGGGAGAGAGAGGGGAAGAGAGGGAAGGAGAGAGAGAAAGAGAAAGAAAGAAAGAAAGAAAGAAAGAAAGAAAGGAAGAGAGAGAGAGAAAAAGGGGGGTGAGACAGAATGAGAAAAAAAGTTAGATAAACCCAAATAATAAAAAAACACCACGACCTCACCAACCTCCTCTCTCTCTGTCTCTTTCTCTCTTTTTCTCTTTTTTTTTCTTTCTCTCTCTATCTCTCCCTCCCTCTCCCTCCCTCTCTCCCTCCCTCTCTCTCTCTCTCCCTCCCTCTCTCTCTCTCCCCCTCCCTCTCTCCCCCTCCCTCCCTCTCTCTCCCCCTCCCTCCCTCTCTCTCCCCTCCCTCCCTCTCTCTCCCCTCCCTCCCTCTCTCTCTCTCTCTCTCTCTCTCTCTCTCCCCCTCTCCCTCTCCCTCTCTCTCTCTCCCTCCCCTCTCTCTCTCTCCCCCTCTCCCTCTCTCTCTCCCCCTCTCCCTCTCTCTCTCCCCCTCTCCCTCTCTCTCTCCCCCTCTCCCTCTCCCTCTCTCTCTCTCTCTCCCTTTCCCTCCCCCTCCCTCTCCCTTTCCCTCCCCCTCTCTCTCGCTGCTTCCTCCCTCCACAAATCCCGAATCCCCAACGCTTCGACTCATCACGGAAGCCAATCTGCGGCGCGCACTCAAGATTTATCCGCCGCTTTAATCAGGTTTCCGTTCCAATATCGAAATACTATAGGCTTCAGCCCTCAAGGAAATTCCATCTCGTCGATACACGCGCCCGCGAGACGCCTCCCTCCCTCCTACGCTACGGAAAACACTCGCTCACTCACTCACTCACACGCGTAAACACACACGCACGCACGCACGCACACACACGCACACGCACACTCACACGCACGCACACACATACACATACACACACACACACACACACACTCGGACACAAATGCAAACACAGACATAAACAATAACAAACAAAAACATACTCATAAACACAAACACACAAACACAGAAAAAGAAGATTAAATTCAAGAAACGTGTCGACTCAGTTTATCTTTAAATCCATATAAGCTCTACAACTACCTCACTTTCCCTTCCCTTGTCTGTCTGTCTGTCTGTCTGTCTGTGGAGAGTGGAGGTTAATATTGAAGGGAGAGAGGGAGATTTTATGTCGATCTTCCTTCGATGGGACAGGATGGGTAAAAAAAAAATAAGACGTAGAGGGGCGAAGGAGGACGAATAAGACAGAATAGAGGTAGAGAAGGAGGAAAGGCTGATGATGATTATAGGAAAAACAAAATAAAAGAAAAAGAAAACAATCGGGGGATTTTTGGAAAGTGAGAGAGAGGCGATAGAGTTAAACAAAAATGTAAACAATTTATGTTTTTAGAAAATATCCAATACGTCGCCTCCCTTGCCTCAAACCTACATAGTAATCGATTTGGAAGAAATAAATAAATAAATAAAGAAAGAAAAAAAAATCCCTCACACCTCCTTCACTAGTGGAAGCTCTCCAACACGTGGCGCACCCGACAAAACCCATGGATAGATACTAACCGTTGGGCAAGAGCACCTCGACTCGAGATGTGTTTTTTCCCCCACTTGCTTTTGTCTTGTCTTCATCGTTATTTTTTTTCTTCACTATCATCATTATTTACTTTTTTTTCTTTAATATTTTTTTTTCTTCATCATCTTTTATTTTTTTCTTCTTATTCCACGTCGTTATCTTCTTTCCTCTTTCTTCACCTGATTCATCATCATCGTTTTCCCTTTTTCTTCATCTTCTTTATCACAATAACCACCTTTCTTATTTTCTTCACCTTCATCATCATCATCCCTTTTTCCTCCACCTTCTTCACCATCACCATCTTTCCCTCTCCTTTACCTTCACCGCCTTTCCTTTTTCCTTCACCTTCATCATCACCATCATCTCATCATCTCCTCCTTTTCATCTTTCTCTTCTCTTCCTCCGTCACCCCATCCCTCCCCCCTCCCTCACCCACCCCTCCCCCTCGTTCCCTCGTTCCCCCGTTCCCCCGTTCCGCCCCCAATGCTTGTTTAAGAAAAAGCCATCCAATCTAAGACGAGCCACAAAACTAAACGGAGTTGCAAGAGAGAACGCGCTTGCAAGAGAACGAGCTTGCAAGAAGAAGAAGGAAAAAAAACGCCGATTCAGGAATAATCAAGACGAACACACGAACGCACACTCAAGGACGCCGCAGGCACAGGCACAGGCACACCAAAGGGAGGGAGGGAGGAGCCGAGTCGTGGCAGGGGGTGTGGCAGGAGGAGAAGATGGCACTCGAGGCACTGCCAAGGACACGAGCCAGAAGGGGAAAAGGAGTAAAGAAGAAGAAGAAGAAAAAAAAAACTCAAAATAATAAATCATAATAATAATAATAGAATTCTCTTGGTTGCCACTCTGTGACTATCACCGTGCCTCTCTCTTACCACTTACCCCTCCCCTCCCATCCTCCCCCTTATCACTTCCCCCCCTCCCTCTTTACCACTCCCCCCGCCCCCTTCTATCCCCTCCTATCCCCCTGCATAACGGTATTCCCAGACTCCTACGAAAATGAGGATGGACGGGAAAATGTCGCCGTCAAGCAGGCGAACAAGACCACCCGAGAGAGAGAGAGAGAGAGAGAGAGAGAGAGAGAGAGAGAGAGAGAGAGAGAGAGAGAGAGAGAGAGAGAGAGAGAGAGAGAGAGAGAGAGAGAGAGAGAGAGAGAGAGAGAGAGAGAGAGAGAGAGAGAGAGAGAGAGAGAGAGAGAGAGAGAGAGAGAGAGAGAGAGAGAGAGAGAGAGAGAGAGAGAGAGAGAGAGAGAGAGAGAGAGAGAGAGAGAGAGAGAGAGAGAAAGAGAGAAAGAGAAAGAGAGAGAAAGAGAGAAACGCATCAATACGAGAGAAAAACAAAACACAAAACTACAACAAAAAACAAAAACAAAAAACAACAACAACAATAAAAGGTAATCACTATGACAACAGCGAGTGCCGACGCCAGCACTCGTGCCGAAACACTTGGCAGGACCACAGGCGATCCAGGAGGAGTAGTGAGTAAATGGTTTCGCTAACTCATCACGCGTTCTTCGCTACGGGCAAGATTAATATTAAATAAAAAAAACAAATAGATGAAATAAAACGGTTCCTTCTACGCTAGAATTCATATCGATAATCTAACCTACACCAAAATTTCCAGAACAATTAAAAGAAAGACAGATTTAAAAAGAAAAGATAAAAAAAAAAACGAACTGCATCCCCCCCCCCCCCCCTAAATGCATCGCCAACACAAGAGCGACAGCCATGACATGACCACTCTTGCAGCTAGATCTCCCTCCTCCTTGAGCCTTGACGCCGGATGATAAGCTCTACAAAAGCCGTGAGAGTACTGGGCCGCGTTGCGTCATCCAAGCCTCGTGATCTATAATTAGCCCCTCGTGCCACCTGCCTCGCCTCAACGACTATACGGAGCTTCTCCGGTGGCTCGGCGCTCCTCCATCCGTCGCTGCCTGCCTGCCTGCCTGCCTGCTTTTCTGTCTGTCTGTCTGTCTGTATTTCTGTCTGCCTGCCTTTCTGTCTGTCTGTCTGCCTGTCTGTCTGTCTGCCTGTCTGCTTGCCTGCCTTTCTGTCTATCTGTCTGTCTGTCTGTCTGTCTGTCTGTCTGTCTGCTTGCCTGTCTGCCTTTCTGTCTGTCTGTCTGTCTGTCTATTTGTCTGTCTATTTGTCTGTCTGTCTGTCTGTCTGTCTGCCTTACTCCTCCCTCCCTCTCTTCCTCCTACTCCTCCCACCCTCCCTCCTCCCCCTAAAGTAGTCCTGCGCTATCATTTAATAAACAGTTGCAATACTGTTGACACTCACACTCCCAACACTTTCGCCCAAAACACAAACACCACCACCTCAAACCACCGCCGCCCTAAACAAACCGCACCCAAACACAAACAAAACGAACGGAAGACATGCAAACACACGGCAAAAATCAAGCCAGAAAAAAAGACTCCGGGGGGTGTGAGTGTCGGGGTGGGGGGGGGGGGAGGGAAGGAACGAATCGCTCACAGCCTAACCAACCAACCAACCAACCAACCCACTCGGGCTTCGCATCCACAAACGCCCAGAAATCGCTCGTCACAATACAAACAAGATCGCTTTAGAGGAGAACATCGACGCATGGGGATTGTGCCGAGGAGTATTGAGGAGTATCGGAGTTTCGGTACAATGCGCCTTTGGGTTGGAGGGGGAGGGGGAGGGGGAGGGGGAAAAGAAAGGGAAAAGGAAAGGGGGGAGGGGGAAGAGAGAAGGACGGGGAAAGGGGGAGGGGGTAGGGGGAAGAGAGAAGGACGGGGAAAGGGGGGCAGGAGAGAAGGACGGGGAATGGGGGGAGGGGGGAAGAGAGAAAGACGGGGAAAGGGGGTAGGGGGTAGGGAGAAAGAGAAGGAGAGGGATAGGGGGAAGGAAAGCGGAAGGAGAAAGGGAGAAAAGGGGAGGGGGAAGAGGGATGGGTAAAATACAATGAGAAAGGGTGAAGAGAGGGGGAAACCGAGAATGGGAAAAGAGTAGAGAAGAAAATAGAGAGGGAGGAAGGTACAAGTCGAGAATGGTGAAGGAAGGTGAAATGGGGGGGAAGAGGCGAGACTGGTGAAGAAGAAGAAAAAAAAAGAAGATAGAGGAGATGAAGATAAGACTGGCAGCAGGAGAAGAGAGAGATCAGACGGGATGAAGTGACGGGGGGGAGGGAGGGGGGCAGGGGATCGAACGGTGCAATATACTAGATAAGGCAGATGGCTCGTCGCTAATGTGCTAATGTTCAACATAGCGAAACGCAAGCGAGTGATACGCGACGTGTGCAAATAAGACCACTTGAAATCGAAGTCAACAGGATGCTAACAAAGTGCATACTACATCTAAAGCTAAGTTGGTGACTAAGAAGGCAATCGCAGGTAGCGTGAGTCAACAGAAGGTATCTTACTTATCAGTTAACAAATTCTCGTGGGTGGGTGAGAGTGAGAGAGCGAGAGAGATAGAGAGATAAAGATATAGACAGATTGAGAGAAAGAATGAAAGAAAGAGTGACTGAGAGAGAGAGAGAGAGAGAGAGAGAGAGAGAGAGAGAGAGAGAGAGAGAGAGAGAGAGAGAGAGAGAGAGAGAGAGAGAGAGAGAGAGAGAAAGAGAGAGAGAGAGGGAAAGAGAAAGAGAAAGAAAGACAAAGAAAGACAAAGAGAAAGAGAGAGAGAATTCCAACCCAATCATGGTTCACCCACAAAACAAGGCCCCGCAACAAGCTAATTCCAACCCAATCAGCGCCATTTGTTTACCTTTCACGCCGACGGAATAAACTGAATAATTCCCCGCATAATCAAGAGGCGCAAGAAACAAAGAGGCAAGGAAGCAAGACGCAGGACGTAATAAGCAGAACGCAGACTGCTCTCTCTCTCTCTCTCTCTCTCCATGGGCTCAGGACGTGTGCAGGTCAGTGATAAGGGAGAGAGGGAGAAGGTGATGGAGGGGGAGGGAGAGGGGGGAGGGCTGGGGAGGAAAGGAGGAGGAGGAAGAAAGGAGGGGAGAAGGAGTGTGAGGGATGGGGGCGCCAATGAGGGAGGGAGGGAGGGAGAGAGAGAGAGAGAGAGAGAAGGAGGAATGGAGGGAGGGGGGAAGGGAGGGAGGGAGGGAGGGAGGGGGGGGGGGAGGGAGAGAGAGAGAGAAAGAGGCGGGGGATTTAACAAGGAGCGACGAAGTGAAAAAGAGTGGGAGGGAGTCAGAAAGAAAAATGTCAACAGAGAAAGACACAGAAACAGACACAGAGTGAAAATCAGAGACTTGGGACAAGAGGGATGGTGAGAGGGGGAGGGGAAGGAAAGAAAGGGAAGCCGAGGGGGTGGGGGAGGGCAAGGAAGGAAAGAGAAGCGGGGAGGGGGAGGGGGCGGGGGAGGGGAAGGTAAGAAAGAGGAGCGGGGAGGGGGAGGGGGAGGGGGAGGGGGGTGGGGAAGGAAGGAAGGGACGCCAAGGAAGAGGATCGAGGGCGGCCAAGTGAGTGTTGTGTGATACTGGTCACGCGATGGCGCCGGTACAGGTGTCCTCAATCGCAGCCGCTGTACCCAAGAAGGACACTCAACGACCTCGCGCAAAACAGCAGGGTGAGCTCCCCCCTCCCCCCTTCCTCCACCACACACACTCCCCAACCACCCACCCCCCGTCGTTCGCTCGGCAATTAGGAGTCCTTCGGGATGTGAGGCCTAGGTTTCTTTTACTTTTATTGTTGTCTCTCTCGCTCTTTATCTCTCTCTCTCTCTATTCTATTAATTACACTGAGAGAGAGAAAGTGTGTTTTGAAGTGAACAGAACTCTCTCTCCCTCTCTCCCTCTCCCTCTCCCTCTCCCTCTCCCTCTCTCTCTCTCTCTCTCTCTCTCTCTCTCTCTCTCTCTCTCTCTCTCTCTCTCTCTCTCTCTCTCTCTGCATGATTCAGCCGTTGGCGACGCCGGGAATGCCTTCAACTCTTCCACCAGAAATATTTGGTCGCCTCCGTGTCCCGAGCAGTCGGAATATCTCATGCGTCAGCGCATGATTCTTGGGATAATACTTGTTTCTACCTGTGAGTGAGTGAGAGTGTGAGTGAGAGAGAGCGAGTGAGTAACTGGGTGAAAAAATGAATGAATGAATGAATGAATGAATGAATGAATGAATGAGAATTACATAAATATAGATACATATATAAATATCTATATCTATCTATATCACACATATCACATATCTGTGTGTGTGTGTGTGTGTGTGTGTGTGTGTGTGTGTGTGTGTGTGTGTGTGTGTGTGTGTGTGTGTGTGTGTGTGTGTGTGTGTGTGTGTGCGTGTGTGTGTGTGTGTGTGTGAGTGTGAGTGTGTGTGTGAGTGTGAGAGGGAGAGGAAGAGTCTGCACACGCGCATATTTACGTGTGTATACACATATCTTTTGCCCGCAATTTACTTTATCTACAATCCTGTTGAGCCAAACAGTCCTCCTACCGACACAAACAGACAAACAAAACGGTGTTGGCGACGGGGCCAAAATCGGCAGGGAGGGGATGGTGGTGGTGGTGGTGGTGGTGGTGGTGGGGGGGGGGGGGGGGGGGGGGGCATTCTTCACGGTTAGAGCGACCTTCACACACAAGGCGAAATAATGAGGATAGGAAGTTAGGAAATTAAGAATATAACAAAAATAAATATTATAATCTATTTCACACAAACACAATCACACACACACACAAACTCACGCCAACATCCACACAAACACACACCTTCACCCTCCACCTACTCCCCTCATCCTTTCCCCCTTATCCCCTTTTCCTTCACTCCCACTCCCTTTATCCCTCCTCTCATCCCCTCCTCCCTCCTATCATCCCTTCCCACACTCCTCTCATCCCTTCCCAACTCCCCTCATCCCCTCCCTTCACTCCCCGCATCCCTTCCCCTCTCCCCTCACCTCCTCTCCCCTCAGACACCATAAAACACCACTAATAAATACTCCTCGTACCCGAAGTACCACAACTCCTGGGTAGATAACGACGCCGAGGTAAGACAAGCTTGAGAAACGGACGTGATATGCACACACACACATACACATACATACACACACACACACACACACACACACACACACACACACACACATACACACACACATATATATATATTTTTTTTCCCTTTCTTTCTTTCTTTCTTTCTTTTTCCATCATCTTATCATCATTCTATTTCTTTTTTCTTCGAAATCGGAAAAGATTGTCAGAAAGGTAAGGAGTGATGATAACATTTCATTAAGACTGGCTTTGATTATGATACTGATGATTGGTAATGACGGAGGGTAATGGCAATAACAAACAATAACAAAACAAGGACAAAAGAGGTGGTAACAACCTCAGAAGTAATAATAAAGAAAATACAACAGATAAAGGAAAGAAAAAGAAGAAAACAGAAAGAATGTACTGTGTTCGTGAGTGTGCGTCTCTCTCTCTCTCTCTCTCTCTCTCTCTCTCTCTCTCTCTCTCTCTCTCTCTCTCTCTCTATATATATATATATATATATAGAGAGAGAGAGAGAGAGAGAGAGAGAGAGAGAGAGAGAGAGAGAGAGAGAGAGAGAGAGAGAGAGAGAGAGAGAGAGAGTGTATGTGCGTATATACCAAGCATGTTACAGTAGTTAGGAGGTCCATGTTCAAAATTAGCAACTTCCCCCCGAGAAATAACTCAAGCCTGTCAGTCACATGGTCTAAATATAAACCGTATGTAGCGCTGAAGTATAAAAGGAATATAAACAAGAGGGTAGACCTGCAATTTTCGTTTCTTTAAATAGACGAACTTTCGATTTCTTGGTCAGAACACGATTGTGAATGAGCGGGAGTGAGCGAGTGAGTGAGTGTGTGAGAGGAAGGGAGAGAGAGAGAGAGAGAGAGAGAGAGAGAGAGAGAGAGAGAGAGAGAGAGAGAGAGAGAGAGAGAGAGAGAGAGAGAGAGAGAGAGAGAGAGAGAGAGAGAGAGAGAGAGAGAGAGAGAGAGGGAGAGGGAGAGGGAGAGAGAGAGAGAGAGAGAGAGAGAGAGAGAGAGAGAGAGAGAGAGAGAGAGAGAGAGAGAGAGAGAGAGAGAGAGAGAAATATATATATATATATATATATATATATATATATATATATATATATACATACATACATACATACACACACACACACTCACTCACAGACATATGAATGAGTGAGTGAGAAAGAATGAGTAAGTATCTGCATACACACCCTTAATAATTAAGCACATCTAACAGAAGAAATACGACAGATATCGCTTCCCTCATCTTCGTCTTCTCTTTCAAGACCAAACCAACCCCCAAGACTTACGCTTCCGCCTTTCAATCGCAAACAAACCCCACGAGACGCGAGTAAACCCCAAATCCCCAACACCCTACCCCCTACCCCCTACCCCCTACCCCCAACAAAACACAGGACGAAGATGAATGGCTGCAATAAGAGGAGGAGGAGGAGGAGGATAGAGGAGGAGGAGGATAGAGGAGGAGGATAGAGGAGGAGGAAGGGGACAGAGGAGGATAGAGGAGGAGGAGGAGGATAGAGGAGGAGGTGGAGGTGGAGGAGGTAAAGGAGGTGGAGGTGGAGGAGGTAAAGGAGGTGGAGGTGGAGGTGGAGGTGGAGGGAGTGGAGGAGGTAAAGGAGGTGGAGGTGGAGGTGGAGGAGGAGGTAAAGGAGGTGGAGGTGGAGGTGGAGGAGGAGGAGGTAAAAGAGGTGGAGGGAGTGGAGGAGGTAAAGGAGGTGGAGGTGGAGGTGGAGGAGGAGGTAAAGGAGGTGGAGGTGGAGGTGGAGGTGGAGGAGGAGGGGAATGTGGAGGTGGAGGTGGAGGAGGAGGGGAATGTGGAGGTGGAGGAGGGGTATGGAGGAGAAAAAGGGGGATGGATGGAGGAGGAGGAAAAGGAGGAGAAGGAAGGGGTTGGAGGATTGAAGGACGGAGGAGGAAGAGGAAGAAGAGTCGGAAGAAAAGAAATACTGAGAAGAGCAAAAAAGAAGACAAAAAAAGGGGGGGTTGCAAAAAAGCGCCGACCCACCATCAATCCGTGCCCTAGCAATTGCAACAACTTCCGTCATCATAAACCGAACGGCCACTCGACGCAGGCGCCAATCACACAACTCCCGCGACCAACTCGGCGCTTCGACAAAAAGTGCCAAGCAGCATTTAACGGGCGAATTTACGAGAGCCCGCCCAGTTACGAGGCACAGTGCCAGGAAAGGGTTCTCCAGGTGCCATCCGAGCGCCTGTGACGTCTCTATAGACTGCCATTCATTGCTATTTTTTCCCTTTCTTTCTCCATTTCAACCCCCCCCCCCCCACCACCACCACCCTCTCTCTCCCTTGCCCTCATCTCCACCCCCCCCGCCCCCTCCCAGCCTCCACAAGTGCCAAAAGATCCCCTGATACACAACGCTTAACTCGACGCTCCAGCATTCTCGTCTTAATAACATTAATGATGATAATGACGATGGTGATGATAATACAATAATAATAATAATAATAATAATAATAATAATAATAATAATAACAACAACAGCAATAATAATAATAATAATAATAATAATAATAATAATAATAATAATAATAATAATAATAATAACAATAATAATAATACTGAAAATTCACGTATCTCAATTCAGGCAAAACAATACACCATCAACCCCTCCCCCCCTACCACCACCACACCCAACTCGACGAAACCACAATCAAATTAACTTGTTAACTGTGTATATTGCAGAGAGACGGAGGGAAGGGGGGGGGTGGAGAGGGAGGGGAAAAGGGAAGAAAAAGGGAGGGGAGAGGGAGGGGAAGGGGAAGAGGAAGGGGAGGGGAAAGGGAAAGGGAAAGGGAAAGGGAAAGGAGAAAGGGAAAAGGGTAAGACACGAAGGAAAACAGAGATGAGGTGAGGGAAGATGGAAGAGGGAAGAGAGAAGACAGAAGAAAAGAGGGAAATGGGAAAGAGGAAAAAGAAAAGAGAGGGGAGAGAGTGAGCAGGATAGCACCAAGGTGATTAAGCGCCAGACCTTCAAGGCAAATCTCCTGGGCGCGCCAGGTGTTCAACAAGTGTGCCTGGCGGAGTGTCGGCGCCCCG
Source organism: Penaeus japonicus (assembly GCA_017312705.2). Lineage (NCBI taxonomy): Eukaryota > Metazoa > Arthropoda > Malacostraca > Decapoda > Penaeidae > Penaeus > Penaeus japonicus. The sequence continues at coordinate 36,510 of BOPN01000273.1, forward strand.
GCTTTCGCTTCCGATTAAAACGTTTCTTTCCATTTCACTTCCAAAGATTTTGATTGCTTTGCGTCGCTGGAATTTGTTACCGGGTTACTCCTCCTGACGGCTAATCTCAAAGAAAACGCACTTTGAGATGAAGAAATTGGTCTTTTTAAAGCTCGATTGGATAATGCAATGAAATCAAGTATACGAGAAATTGGGATAATAGAAAAAATAATGCGAATCATCTTATTTTTCCTATTTCAATAAACTTATTTGGCACAAATCTCATAATACGCGAAAGTTTATCATCCAATGGATGGGTGGTGAACTCAAGACCTAAACAGGTTTTGTAAAACATACAAGGACCAAATGCAGAGAACAGGAAGAAGAGGAAGAAGAAGAAGAAGAAGAAGAAGAAGAAGAAGAAGAAGAAAAAGAAGAAAAAGAAGACCGAAGGACCAAATACATAAAAAAAAATAGAGAGAAAGACGAAGAAGTATACAAACAAAAAAAGTAAAACGACAAACAAAGAGAACAAGAAAAAAAACAAATAAAATAAAATAAAAGGAAGCCCAAATCAAGCACATAAAAGCAACCCATTCCATGCATCATCATCATCACAAAAAAAAAGCGCCTTTAAAGATAATCACCAACGACTTCCCCCGTACGTAGCAGCCTTCCCCACCAACGGCCCTCACTCAAGGAGACGTTCGTTTTCTCTTACCAAACACACGCACCGGAAGTCGTTATCATCTAATGCGGAATGTATCTGTTACGTCTTCACTCGTATGATCGCGGCGTCTCGTCGGCGGGCCTGAGATGTGCAAGTGGCGATCATATCACTCTCTTTCTATCGCTTTTTTTTCTTTCTTTCTTTCTCTCTTTCTTTCTTCAAGGACGAGAGGAAACAGACGGGAGGTAAATATTTGTCTAAAACGCATACAAGCCCACGCCGTCTCAGGACAACAAACATGTCTCAACTTGTTTCGGTTCGTTAGAAGACGTAAATAAATAAAGCAAACGAGTATAAACGGCAAGAGTACTAAACAAAGACAATCCCCCTCTCGCGCTTGCAACTTCACTGCAGCAGATCTCGCTCATGCAACTAAAAAAAATAAAAAGAGTGAGGGAAAGACATAAAAAAAGAAGAAAGACAAAAAGGAAGGGGTGAAAAAAAAGGATGGGGGTGAGAAAAAAAGGATGGCGGTGAGAAAAAAGGATGGGGGTTAGAAAAAAAAAAAACAATATGGGGGATAAGGTAAAAAGATAAGACAAAAAAAGAAACGGCGGGGATGTGGGTAAGACTAAAAGGAAAAGAAGAGATAGAGAACGCAGATAAATAACACCCCTCATACGCCTTCGCCTTCATCCTCCTCCGACCCAGACCGTCTCGAAGGATCCCCGTGCGAGCGGTGAAGAGGCGGGTGCCATGTCGCAGCAAGAATGACATCACTCGTCCCGCATACTTTCCTTTCTTACGACCCCCGACAACAACACTGCGCGAACAGCTGATCTTCAACAGCTGTGCCTACATCGCCACCTCCGCCCCCACAAAAAAAAAAAGTAATGAGAGAGAGAGAGAGAGAGAGAGAGAGAGAGAGAGAGAGAGAGAGAGAGAGAGAGAGAGAGAGAGAGAGAGAGAGAGAGAGAGAGAGAAATAGAGAGAGAGAGAGAAATAGAGAGAAAAAGAGAAGAGAGAAAGAGAGAAAGAGAGAAAAAGAGAGGAAGAGAGAAAGAAAGAGAGAGAAAAAGAGAAAGAGAGAGAAAGAGAGAGATCCTCCTGCTCTCAACGCCTTCCAAACACGCCCTCGGGAACACGGCAGACCGAAACCCAAGGCTCTCCCAATCGGAGACATAATCGACGGTGTCTGACCGGACCGATATCTCACAAAGGGCAAGATCCGCGTGGCTCGTGCAAGACACTATCCATGTGTGTGCGTGTCAGCTTGGAGGTTGGCTCGCCTGCACTCTCTCAAGATGCTCTCCTTCTCTTAACACTCGTTCCTTCATTCCTCGCTTTTTTTTTTCTTTTTTTTTGTCGTTTTTTCCCCCTTTATTCGTGTGGAGCAATATGGAGTAATGTGCCCCTCATTGTCCTTCACTCTCCGTACTTTTATACATCTGTTTTTTTTTCTCTCTAGCCTGTTTTGGTATTATGTCTTTCCTTTCGTGTCTGTCTGTCTGTCTGCCTTCCTGCTTTTGTGTGTGTGTGTGTGTGTGTGTGTGTGTGTGTGTGTGTGTGTGTGTGTGTGTGTGTGTGTGTGTGTGTGTGTGTGTGTGTGTGTGTGTGTGTGTGTGTGTGTGCGTGCGTGCGTGCGTGCGTGCGTGCGTGCGTGCGTGCGTGCGTGCGTGTGCGTGTGCGTGTGCGTGTGCGTCCTCACCTTATCGTAGATGGACACCAATCAAAACATTCTCGTGTGGACAAAGGCAACATTAAGCGGATTGCCCTTGGCTTCGCCCGTGTGTGTGTGGGGGGGGGGGTCCGATCATCTGTTGAGCTCACGTCAATAAAACATCCTCGGAAGCTACTCCCCTTTCCCCTCACCCCCATTGGCTCTTCTTGGCACCCCCCCCCCCCTAAAAAAAGGCCAAGAGCTACACTTTCTCGCGTCAACAACAACGGAACAGCAACGGAGGGTAATCCCCATTTGCAATGCCGACGCAAACTGTGCCGCTGGAAAGAGGATGGAGGAGGGAGGGGGAAAGGGGAAAAGGGAAGGGGGAAGAGGGAAGGAGGAAGGGGGAAGGGGGAAGAGGGAAGAGGGAAGGGGGAAGAGGGAAGGGGGAAGAGGGAAGGGAGTAGGGGGGAAGGGGGAAGGGGGAAGAGGGAGGGTGGAAGAGAGAAGAGGGTAGGGGGGAAGGAGTAAGAGGGAAGAGGGAAGGAGGAAGAGGGAAGGCGGGGATGGTGGAAGAGAGAACGAGGGGTAGGATAGAAGGGGGAAGGGGGAAGGGGGAGGGGGAGGACAGACTTAATGCAGAATTTCTCTCCGCCGAGGTAGAACAATGAGCGGAGGATGAGGGAGGAGGGGGGGGGGGGGGTAGCCTCATCATACATCATCAGATCTGCAGGAGAGACGCAAAGGCATCCTTACATATCCTACGCTCCCGTTGCAATAAGAGACCGCACGAGCAAAGGCGTTGCGTCATTGCATCCCTCGAGCGGCAATGCCATTATGCAAAGGCCCTCGCAAACACCTCCTGCAACACTCGACGGGGCCATAAAGTGCCACTCCACGACCGCTTCTCCTCGTCCGCTTGATGTACGGAGTGTGTCAAACCGCTATTGCTTTCTCTCTCCCCCACCCCAACCCCTCCCCCTCACCCTCCCCCTTCCGACCCCGACCCCCTTCTCTCCCCCCCCCCCCTTCTTCCATCCCAGTCAAAGAAGCTGATCAACCGTGATTCCTGCAGGGTTGCATGGTTGCACAAGAAGTCCACCTTATTTTTTCTAACATTTCTCTTTCTCTTGAGGACATGTGCACTTACAGCCGTCTATCAATCTGTCTGTATGTCTGTCTGTCTGTCTGTCTGTCTGTCTGTCTGTCTGTCTGTCTGTCTGTCTGTCTGTCTGTCTGTCTGTCTGTCTGTGTGTCTGCTTGCCTGTCTGCCTGTCTCTCTCTCTCCCTCTCTCTCCATACATTCACTTTCAACGATTCCGGATGTGTTCTCCTTCCCAGTCAGATACACTGCACAAAGGACGACCTCACTTCAGACAAGACATTATTGTTTTTCAGTCATCACAGCCCTCGCAGCCCTCACCCCCCTCCCCCTCACCCTCCCCCACCTCCACCCCCTCGTCGTCAATCTTAGACACGGAAGAGTTCCTCCAAAAGGGAACATTCGGTGACGTCATTGCTCACCCTTCTTCACCACGTGAAAAGGGGGAGGGAGGGAGGGAGGGAGAGGAGGGAGGGAGGGAGGGAGAGGAGGGAGAGGAGGGAGAGATGGAGGGGAAGAGGGAGGAAGGGAGAGATGGAGGGGAAGAGGGAGGGGAGGGAGAGAGGGAGGGGAAGAGGGAGGGAGGGAGGGAGAGAGGGAGGGAGAGGAGGGAGAGAGGAAGAGGAGGGAGGGGAAGAGGGATGGAGAGAGGGAGAGGAGGGAGAGGAGGGAGAGAGGGAGGGAGAGATGGAGGGAGGGAGGGAGGGAGGGAGAGATGGAGGGGAAGAGGGAGGGAGGGAGGGAGGGAGAGAGGAAGAGGGAGAGGAGGGCGGGAGGGAGGGAGAGAAAAAAACAACAAAAAAACAGAAAGAGAGAAGAGAGAACAGAGAGAGTGAGAGGCAGAGAGAGAGAGAGAGAGAGAGAGAGAGAGAGAGAGAGAGAGAGAGAGAGAGAGAGAGAGAGAGAGAGAGAGAGAGAGAGAGAGAGAAGAGAAAAAGAGAACCAGAGAAAAGAAATACAGAAATAAGGACAAAAGAAAAAAAATAAATAAAAAATAAAGAAAAAAATTCAAAGATAAAAGGACAAAACTCTCCCCTTTACCCCGAGCGTGCTTGCGTGCGTGCGTGCATGGAAGTGGAGTCCCACACAAGCGGATCGCTGACGGACGCCCCCCTCCCCCTCCCCCACCCCACTTCCCCCCATCACAGACCCCCATCAAGGACTGACTAGCCTTCAGGTGTTCGATACCGGCCTTGTCATCGCTCCTTCCGCCTCCACTTGTACTTCGACCTTGGCAATGGCGTCACATCCACCGCGTCCCTCTTAATTAAGTGGATCGTTGCGAACCGAGCCGTTTCTTTTCAAATCTATTCATCTTATTCGTTCCGCGATAAATTCCCAATTGGCCTAGAATTATACAAGAGGTTTGGGAGCAATAACTAAGATTACGTAATCTTGTCTCTTATCCCATTTAGGACTCCCATTACTGCCATTACTAATTTTCTCATTGAAAGCCATTATCATTACCGCCAGTCTTGCAATGGGGGGGGAGGGGGGGGGCACGACGCACCATTCAGACGTGTCGTTTCCTTCTTCTCTTCCATCACATTCGCATAATTCCACCAAACATGATACCTTCTATCTATTGCAACTCCGGACACGCAAGCTCCTCGCAAACTTTGTTCCCCTGAAGAAAACAAACACACAGACACAAACTTCCTCTCCCTCATTCTCTCTTCCTTCTTCTTTCTTTTTCTTTCTTTCTTTTCTTCCTGTCCTCTCTCTCCCTTTCTCCCTTCCTTCCTTCCTCTTCCTCTTCCTCTTCCTCCTTCTCTTCCTCTTCCTCCTCCTCCTCCTCCCTTCCTTCCTCCTCTTTCTTTCTTTCTTTCTTTCATTCATTCTTTCTTTCTTTCTTTCTTCCTTTCTTTCTTCCTTCCCTCCTTTCTTTCGTTCTTTCTTTCTTTCTTTCTTCCTTACTTCCCTCCCTCTCCCATCTTCCTCCCTCCCTCCTTCCCTCCCTCTCAACCTTATTTTCTTCCTCCCTCCCTCCCTTTCTTTCTTTCTTTCTTTCTCTCTTTCTTTTTTTCTTCCTTTCTTTCTTTCTTTCTTTCTTCCTGCCTTCCCTCTCTCTCCCACTTTTCCTTCAATGTCAAAGCCCCATTCAAGGTTAACCACCTTGCGTGTTTTCCCTCCACAGATCAGACAAAAATACAACAGCGAGGAAGCCAGGCGACCCAGACGATAATTCAAAACGAAATCGATCGAAATAATGACAAAAAGAAAAAAAAGAAAACAAAAGGGCCGTTAATAATACGTGAGACTCGTCTATTCACGCGGATTAATACGTTCTATCATTCTCGAGCAATGAATCTACAAACCGCTTTTAGAAGGGAATGCATTTATATATATATATATATATATATATATATATATATATATATATATATATATGTATATATATGAATATATATGTATATATATATATATATATATATATATATATATATATATATATGTATATATATGTGTCTATACACACACACACACACACACACACACACATTTACACATTCATACAGCTATACATATATGTATACATATGTATGTATGCATATATTTGTATGTAGGAGAGAGAGAGAGAGAGAGAGAGAGAGAGAGAGAGAGAGAGAGAGAGAGAGAGAGAGAGAGAGAGAGAGAGAAAGAGAGAAAGAGGGGGGGAGTTCGGAAGAAATGCATGGCTCAGACAGCAACTTACTGAACTGCATAGTTTAGGGTTACATATTTTCCACTGCCAGGAGTGTTGCAAGAGTAAAAAGGAAAAGAACCATGATCAATTATTTACATTAATTAACAGTCACCATGTAATAACGAATGTCATTCAATCAAGCATGTCAGTATTGCTAGTCAAAATAATGTTGTTTTTTTTATACGTTTTAACGATATTTATTTAACATTTATCTACTCATTACCTATATTATAAACACACACATACACATACACACACACACATATATATATCTTACTCTATGCCTTGAAATCAGAAACAACTACAAGCGTTGTCTAATGAGGCTTTACCTTGAAAATAACTATATCGCTCGTTCTCGCACGGTGTATTTTCAGCATAGAGCCTTCAGCATATGCTAAAAATAAAGCAAAAAAAGGGAAAATCTTAGGAGGGAGACAGAGAGAGAGAGAGAGAGAGAGAGAGAGAGAGAGAGAGAGAGAGAGAGAGAGAGAGAGAGAGAGAGAGAGAGAGAGAGAGAGAGAGAGAGAGAGACAAATCGACCGCTAATGACGATTTGTCAGTCAGCGGCTCCTCTCTCGTATCACCAACCCAACCCGACTGCTGCAGCAAGATCAACGGTGGGCGCCGGATGCAATATCAAGGTTTATTGCGTCTCTGTCCTGTCCGATGACTGCGAGCCTCCTCTTTGACAATCCGAACATCCCAAAATAAGACCGTACCTACTACCAGGAACGTGGCTAACTGTTATCGACTGCTTCGCCCTACTCGCTTACTATTGCCTGCACGACCCCCTTTGAAATGCCATCGCTCACGAAAGTTATACTAAAGCTATGCGCTGCCGAACCCTCCCAAGTTTGCAAAATGTGCAAAAAAGTCTGCTGTAACTACTGATGCACACTGCGCTAAAATTCAAGCTGGGTCACCCATACGCTCGCTCTCATGTCCCACACGCCGTTCGAACACGTGAACCCCCCCACCCCCCACCCCCCACCCCCCTCTATGAACACGACACGATAACCGGCCGGCGACGAATATGCAACACGACATTGCAACACGACATCGAAAGATACGCAGACACATGACAGTGTGATCAACGCAAAGAAGAAAACACCCACATAAATACCCAATTCCTCCCTCCCCCCCTCCCCGTCCCCCGCCCACAGGAACTTACATCATCGTCTCCGGCCACCCGTGAACGCCCTGCCCTCCCTAGACTCCTCACTAGACATTCAATACGCCTAACTTTACCAAAAACTCGTATAGCCTCCCCCCAGCCCACTGCCCCCTCCCACCCCCCCCGCCATCGCAGAAGCCTACTGCTTCTAAAACTGGGAGTCATGGCAACTTAGGGCGATATGGCAGGATCTTAATTAAGGGGTGCCATGGTAGTAGGCGAAAGTAAGTGGCGTTCAGGTGGTCTGTGTACCACTCCGAGCCAATCGATGGTGAAATCGCACTTAAAAAAGGAGTTCTATCCCCCCCCCCGACGTATTTATGTGAATCTGGTTTGTCCACCCCTCGTCGCACAAAAGGTAGTAAAAGTCCCAGCCGGTTGGATGTGGGACCTGATGTGAGATGTGCATTATCAGTGATTTAGAGTCGAATCAATCTCAAAGGAAACGGTTTCATCACAGAGGGTGACCGATAATAAAAAAAAATGATCCTCCCACTTCCAATTACCCCCCCCCCCCCCCCCCCCCCCCCCCCCCCCCCCCCCCCCCCCCCCCCCCCCCCCCCCCCCCCCCCCCCCCCCCCCCCCCCTCTCGTCCCCCTCTCCCTCTCCCTCCCCCGCCCTGCCTTTCGCATCTTCCCCTCCTCCTGTCAGAACCTCCAGCCACATGATCTTTCAATAAAATGACTCCCCTTCTACCTCTCGAACTGTCACGACCCTCGTCTCTGATATCATTTGACCTTTGCCTGTCAATTAGCCTGCCTGACTTTGGTATCAAGTATAACCTTGATTCTCTGTATATTTATGTCTTACATGCAATAATCCTTGTTGGCATCAGTCTCTCCCCTTCTCCCCCCTCTCCTACCTCCTTCTCTTTCTCTTTCCCTTTCCCTTTCCCTTTCCCTTTCCCTTTCCCTCTCCCTTTCCCTCTCCCTCTCAGCCTCCCTTCACCTTCATCCCGACGTTATCATCTTCTAATTTTCTGCTGCGAGAATGAAAAAAAGAAGAAAGAAAAGAATCTGGAACATATTCCGAGAATTCACCGAAATAACCAAAACATTTTTTTTCCAGGAACAACTCACACGTTTTCTCTTTGCCTGGATAACATAAATCGTTTTTTCTTTCCTTTTCTTTCACTCCAAGCTTTGAGAAATGCGTCTGTTTGGCAATTCATCATCTTTTTTAGAGGGTGCGCTATTTTTACGGAAAGAAAGTGCAAAGAAAATTCCTCCGTCGAAACTCCATCAGCCATGCTAATGACGTGAGTAAATGCTGTCTGTCTGTGTGTGTCCTTCCTTGTGTCAGTCCCTCTTAGACAAATCTTGATTCGTCTCTCGAAACTTCATCAAGCTTGCTAATGATATGCTTTTTGTCTATTTGTCTGTCTCTTACTTACTCTGTCTCACTCTCTAACTCACTCCCTCACTCCCATCCATCAACCCACCCACCTACCCACCCTCTCTCTCCTCTCCCTCCCTCACCCACCCACCGACCCAAAACCCACCCACTCACCAACCCACTCACCCACTACCCTACCATCCCACCCACCTACCCACTAACCAACAATCCCTCTCCCTTTCCTCCGCCGAACCGATAGTGATTCCCTCCCGCGAACCGCTGACGGCGTAATAACCACTGACCCACTTCCAAGCTCGAGTTCAACGCCGCACAAACACATACCAGCAACATCAACATCAACATCAACATCAACATCAACGTCGCCTACAATGAAGTGGCTACAATAGTCACAGTGGGAGACGGGGACATGTGAGAGTACAAGGGGAATTATGGTGGTGGCGGTGATGGTGATGATGATGATAATGATGATACCGATGACAATGATGATGACGACGATACAGACCACGATGACCAGAAAAACAATACTCAAAACCGAAAAAAAAGCCGCAATGACATGCAACCACAACAGCCGTCCACTGGGCCAGCCAAAGACAAATAAACCCCACGAACCCCAAGGAACGAACGAACAGAATACAAACACCACACCACACCTACTCAGCAACCATTCTCCTTCCAAGACAACCCCCCCTCCACCCCTCACTCACAACCCCCCTAGTAGCACCATTATTTAGCTCGTCTGACTCGAATAGAAGAAAAAAAGAGAAAAAAAAAGAAAGTTAAAAATAAGTAAGGGGAAGATTCTTAAAAAAAAAAAAAAAAAAAAGTTGCTAATGATATGCTTTCTGTCTATCTGTCTGTCTCTTACTTACACTGTCTCACTGTCTCCCTCCCTCCCTCCCTCCCTCCCTCTCTCCATAAGGCCACAAGGAATGTCATTAAAGTACACGTCTCTCTACAGTGACGATGGCCCTTGCTGTGGCCCTTCGGAACGCGCACCGACAAATTTCTTTCCACATCCTCTGTCCTCATCCTCATCCTCTCAGAAGTTAGTTTCAAGATTATCAAAATAGACGTCACTATGAAATTACTTGTAGCAATAATTATATTCATCATAACAACAACAATAATAATATATTATTAACAATAACAAAAATAGCAATTATAATAATAATGACAACAATGATAATAACAACAATGAGACTAAAAACAACAATGATAATAATAATAATGGTATCAGTAAGGGCAAAGGAACAGGACCAGTAACAATATAAATAATATAAACAATAGTAATAACACCAGCGAAAAGGGTAAGAATCCCAAAGCAACAGAGTTAGCATAACAACGAGAATCACCACAAAAACAAAAACAACAATATGAACACAACCAAATAGCAAGAAAACCAACAACAGCAATAACACCAAAAACCCGTCAATAGCTCATCGCCATCCCCGCCTTTTGACAAGAGTTCGCAACCTCGGCCATCCCCCCACCCCCCACCCCCCCCCCCGTCCCTCGTCGCTGTGATTAAGCCTGCTCTCGCTGCCGCAATCCACTCGCAATTGCAATTTCAACTCGCCCCTTTGTGGAATCACTCGCAAAAGGCGTCCTTCCCCCTCCCCCCCCTGACCCCCGCCCACTACATTTCCTTTTTGGGATTCGCTCAATTCCCTTTCTGTTTTTTTTTTCCTTCTTTTTCATTTCCTCTTATCGTTACTTAATTTTCATCGTTATCATCATTATCATTTCAAAGATCATCAACAACAACAAAACAATCGCAACGGATGGGTATCGAATATAGAATCAGAAAAAATAAATAAATAAAAGAGAAACACGAAAGAATCAGAAAAGGAGAGAAAAAAAAAAACGCATATAAAACCAAACCAAAAACAAAATCAGAGAAACACCAGTAAAAAGAAAACCACAAACCAAAACAATAAAAGAGATATAAAAAACAATAACAAAAATAAAGAGATAACGACCACCAGGACAAGTATGTGACGTCACTCCCTGTTGCTAAGGTCGTCAAGCGGTCGGGGTTCATGACGACGCACGCTGTCAAAAGGTACAAATGGACACGGGGGGGTCAGGGGGGTCACACTGCACGTTGCAAGACGGACATGCTCAACCCTGAAACCCCCCTACCCGCCCCTCCGTGTCACCCATTACCCATTACAACCCAAAAGTTAAATACCAATTAGAGTTAATCAATAACCGTCACAAACACAACAAAAACAAAACAAACGAACAACCCAAGAGGCAGGAGGACCTAACGGAACTCGCAGCGCCATTCGATTCCTTCCTTTTATTTATTCATCCGATCATGCAACCAAAGCTTGTCGCCTCGCTCTTCCACCCGGCGGT
>BOPN01000273.1:60000-75821 GCA_017312705.2 Penaeus japonicus
TCCTCCTCCCTTCCTCCCCTCTTCCTCTCCTCTTCCTCCTCCTCCCCCTGACACGCGTTTTAAAGGAGGGAGGCCACGGGAATGCGAGGCAGATGAGCTGGAACGTCTATCTACACGTGTTGGAGATATCACAATAGTTTTAGGTGCGGGGAAGGGGGGGGGGTTGAGACTGTCTAGCTGGGGGTGGGAAGGGGGGGGGGTCATACGATATTCCTATAGCCTGGCAGTCGTACATGTGTATCTGCACCATATCCAAAACACAATAAACATACGCATAACTACATCACCCAATCGATTACACACATCTTTACTCACTAAACAAAAGCAACCTCAACCCCCTTCTCCCCCCCACCCCCACCCCCACCCCCACCCCTTCATCTCCTCTTGCCAACAGAACAAACCGTCCAATCAAAACCTTCAATCGTCTTGAAAAGGAAATCCATAAATACGAAATCTCCCCCCCTCCCTAAACCCCTCCCCCCTCCTCCCCCTCCCACAACCCCCCCCCCCTCTCCCGAAAGGATGTAACCCCCAGGCACCCGATCACGTTTCCTGTTAATTAACTCCCCCGCCGAGAATTCCGTGTTTACGAACGCGATGCCAAATATAAACATTAATAAGCTTCCACTTGAACAGTATCCCATCCCCCCCTAGAGCAATCCCCTACCCCCCCCACGCGAAATTGTTATCTCCTCGGCGGCGGTGTCCACGCAGCCACAGGGGAGGAGCAGCTATCAACCCACACGTATCCTGTCTCGGAGAAGCGCGTGACGCGTCGCTGTATATCAGCAGTTCTAAAGACAGTTTTCCCCTAGATAACGAATCCGACCCTTAATGTATATAAACACGCTCTCGATTCCTCGAGCACCAAAACACACACAGGCACACAGACACACGCACACAGACTCACACACACTCATACAGACACACACACACGCACACTCACTCACACACACACACACGCACACACACACACACACACATATCCCCCCCACACACTTACACTTACACTTACACTCTCACACACACACACGAGAGAGAGAGAGAGAGAGAGAGAGAGAGAGAGAGAGAGAGAGAGAGAGAGAGAGAGAGAGAGAGAGAGAGAGAGAGAGAGAGAGAGAGAGAGAGAGAGAGAGTCCCCCCACCGCCCCACCCAGGCCAAAGCCGCCGATGGGGACCGTCCAAACCAACGACTGACTATCCCTTCCCCTCCTCGAGAGGAGCAGCCCAAACTCACCGCCTGAAGAGGGAGGGAGGGGGGGGAGCACCGTCACCTTCCTGTTGATCCTCTAGTCTTAGAAATTAATCTACAAGCACGACGGTGGAGACACGACAATCTCACGAAACGACAACAACAACAACGATGACGATGACGACGACGACGACGACGACCGTGCCCCCCTTCTACCAGAGACCCAGCATCGCCCCGCCACGACGAACCACTACATCACTACCACGTCTAACGGTCCGGCTGATATTGATTATCCTCGTCAAAGGTCACACTCAAAGCGGGCCCCTCTTCTCTCCCTTCTTTCCTCTCCTCCCTTCCTTCCTTCCACCCTTTGTCTCCCACCTGCAAAGGCGACACCCGATGCTCGCTCGCGCTGCCACGGACGCTCCCCTCCCGCAGGAGACCTTCAGGATGCCTCAAGCGCCTCTCGACGGGCGTGACGTTGGAAAACACCAAAGTGAATTCGGGCGAAGGCGAACGAGAGAACGTGAACGTATCTATCCATGCGTAAGTCTGTGTATGTTGTGAGGTCTAGCGTGGAAGCAGGGGAGGAGAGGAAAGAGGGGGGGAGAGGGGAAGAGGGGTAGAGGGGGAGGGATGGGAGGTGGAGGAGGAGATGGAGGAGGGGAAGGAGGGGAGGGCGTTTGTCCTGTGCACCTCAGCGTGATATAAACAGCGAGACAACGAGCCACATCCGCCCCTTGTCGCCCTCACACGACCTACACGACGTCAACGTGTGGTGGTCACTGCTACGGGGGACGCCACCACCTGCAGTGAGCGTGTCTGCAGACCGCGCTCGTCCCGAAACACATACCACTGATACCGATAGGGACAAGACAATGGCACGTTATCGCTCCACGACTCCATCCATTTCCCCCTTATCGCGCGACCAGCTGAAAGGCAAAGCAGAGAGAAGCGTGCGTGCGTGCCCTCCCTCGACTTACATAAGCAAGAGAGATAGACAGGAAGGTGCTAGCTATCACAGCTGACACACTCATCCAGGTAACAAAACACCACATCCCGACAGTCTCTCATATCACTCCGTAACACAAACACACAAACATCCCCCCTCCTCCCAAACAAACCCCAATCTCTGCGTGTATCCATCCATCCATCCATCCATAAACATCGCAGTGCGGGCCCCTAATACAGGCAATAACGCCCACATTCCGAACAGCGAATCATAAGCAACGGGGGGCCTACGGTTCAACCCCCATATTCAACGTGCCCGCCGTAGCCCGCCCTTTCTCACGCCTACGTGTAGTCTTGGCCATGTTACCTGACCCTGCTTTAAAAATACCTCTCAGACCGCGGCATAAACGAGTGCCTCCTTCTTTCCCCCCTCCCCTTCCCCCTCCCCCCCTCCACTTCACTCGAGAACACCTTCCCTCTAATCGGCTCCAGCTCCCCGATTTCTCGTCCTTAATTATTCCGTTTATCATCCCCTCGCGGCTCTCTCTTTCCCTTGGGTTTCGCACCGCAGCACACAGGACTCACACCCTTCCTTCCTTCCTTCCTCTTCCCCTTCCCCTTCTGGTTTCATCTGTGCCTCCCCTCTCCCCCTATCCCCCCTCAGGTCGCCCAATGTTATCGACGTGTAATGATGCCAAACACACGAAGCTCCGCCCCGACACAAAGAAACCTGTCAGTCCACGCGGCCGGGAAAAACAAATAAACAAACAAACAAAAAACAAACAAACGCCGTGACAATCATTGCCACCGGACAAACAACCCACGTTTCACCCCCTCGTCCCTGAGCTTGAATCGGGGGAGGGGGGGAGGGGGGGGCTACACAACCGCCTGAAGAAAGGCGCGAATGCCAACCAATCTCACAAGGCCCTCTTCCCCTGTGGCACTATGGGGTGGGGAAAGAGGGCGTGAGGGGGGGGGGGGCACCGAAGTTCCGCGTGTGAGGGAAGGAGAGAGAGAGAAGGCAACAGGAAGAGGATAAAAGGAAACCTCAAACAAGGATAGAGCAACACGTAGAGCGACGAGCTTACCTTACCCTGAACGTGTCAATTAGGAGCAGCCGAGTGCCTGCCTGCCTGCCTCCTCCTCCTCCTTCAAGACAGCGTGGTCTCCCGTGTCCTTCGCGACGGATCACACTCGTGGTGACGCGATTAAATCCCAAGTACGAAGGTCCTCTAGCGTGATGATGGCAGTGGAAGAGACGTCGTGGGTGGAGGTGGGATGGAGCCCGGGGGGGAAGGAGGGAGGGAGGGAGGGGGTGGCGTAGGGTGGAGTGGGGTAGGGGTGGAGGCGGAGCAACTCAAGAGGTGGAGGGGGGAGGGAGGACAGAGTAAGAGAGAGGGGGTAGCGGGAGTGGGGGTGGAGGTGGAGGTGGACAGCGTAACAGCTCGAGCCGTATGTCACACAGTGATGTTCACGCTCGCCCGATGGAGTGAGTGGTTGGTCGGTTGGTACACGTTCGCCTCCACAGAGACCCACAGGGGGAGGATGGAGGAGAGAGGGAGGAGAGAGGAGGACGCACAGAAACGCACTCGCACACACTCCCGCACAAGCTCCTCCTGCACCACACGTCTCGTCGGGCGGGCTTGTCACACGGTGGTGGTCCTTCTTTCCCTTCCTTCCCTTCCCTTCTCGGGCCGCACTCTTAAAACACACTCAACGACACGACGACAACCCGCGCCCCGTCGTCGCCGTCGTGGTCGTCGTCACTTCACCAACACAATGCACAACTAGGAGATCAGATCGCTTCGGGAGTAAGGACGACCTCTTTTAGGCCGATCCCGATTTTGCAAGGGATCGCAAACACTACACAACCATCACTCTCGGGGGGAGGCTCCGGCCGTTCCGAAAATATCACTCAACGTAACGTCTCGGAACTACACCAGTCGCTCGACAGACAATCAAAATAAACAAGGAATAAACAGGGACGGCGCTCGAGAAAGGGAGAGAAGAGAGAGGAGTGGAGAGAGGAAGAGAGAGGGGAGAGAGAGAGAGAGAGAGAAGAGGAGGGGGATCGATACTCTCGACTAGGTATTGCGAGTTGACACTGTGGACGGAGCGGGAGTGCACACGTGCTCCCCTCACCGTGGCTACACACTGACTGACGGCTCCCAACAAAAAGGACTGGGAGCCAGCCACCTCGACCCCCGCACCCTCTCTCTCTGCCTGCCTGCCTCCTTTCCTCTCTCGCTCCTCTCTCTCTCCTTCTCTTTCTCTTTCTCTCGCCCCTCTCTCTCTCTCTCGCTCCCTTTCTTTCTTTCTTTCTTTCTTTCTTTCTTTCTTTCTTTATCTCTCTCTCGCTCTTCTCTCTCTCGCTCTTCTCTCTCTCCCTCTCCCTCTCCCTCTCCCTCTCCCTCTCCCTCTCCCTCTCCCTCTCCCTTTCTCTCTCGTCCAACACGCCAAAACACGTCCAACCCATCACCCACTCGTCACCAAACACCAGAGAACATAATAGACACCCCCACCCCCACCCCCACCCCCACCCACCACTCGTACCTTCAAACCACGGGACAGTGGATGCAACAGCACTCAAAGACCATTAACTCGCCCATTAACCACAAGAATGGACAGGCAGCGCCGCCACCAGACCGCCGACGTCCCGATGACAACCGGGCACCTTACGCAATCGCCTCACTCGAGATTCGGATAACGTTATCGTAGTAGAGGTAGGGAGAGAGAGACAGACAGACAGACAGGCAGAGAGAGAGAGAGAGAGAGAGAGAGAGAGAGAGAGAGAGAGAGAGAGAGAGAGAGAGAGAGAGAGAGAGAGAGAGAGAGAGAGAGAGAGAGAGAGAGAGAGAGAGAGAGAGAGAGAGAGAGAGAGAGAGAGAGAGAGAGAGAGAGAGAGAGAGAGATTGAGAGAGAGAGATTGAGAGAGAGAGATTGAGAGAGAGAGATTGAGAGAGATGAGATTGAGAGAGAGAGGGAGAGAGGGAGAGAGGGAGAGAGGATACAGGTGATAAAGCATCAGTGATAATCAACAGCCGACTAGATAGCTAGCCCTGAAAACGACTCCCCACCCCCGCCTGGCCCGCCGCCGCCGCCGACGCACTGACACCGAATCACTTGTCCCGATTAAAGTTAAGAGAGTATATACCTCCTTTCACACATACACATACGCACCCTTACTCCCTCACTCCTGCATACAAACACACTTTCTATTCTCTCTCTCTCTCTCTCTCTCTCTCTCTCTCTCTCTCTCTCTCTCTCTCTCGCTCTCTCGCTCTCTCGCTCTCTCGCTCTCTCTTCTTCTCTCTCCTTCTCTCTCTCTCTCTCTCTCTCTCTCTCTCTCTCTCTCTCTCTCTCTCTCTCTCTCTCTCTCTCTCTCTCTCTCTCTCTCTCTCCTCTCTCTCTCTCTCTCTCTCTCTCTCTCTCTCTCTCTCTCTCTCTCTCTCTCTCTCTCTCTCTCTCTCTCTCTCTCTCTCTCTCTCTCTCTCTCTCTCTCTCTCTCTCTCTCTCTCTCTCTCTCTCTCTCAGCTCCCCTTCACTTTGTTCCCACAGGGTAATAAAGGGCGCGGGAACAAAAAGAGGAATGGCTAACTTGGTGGGAGTCTCAGCAACCAAGGATTACTTCAGTTAGTAGCCCGCCCTTACATCCAAGCGGAGGCGGGACTGCCATACAGCTACCATATAATTTGCATATTTTTCCCTTACAACATTCGTCTTAAAAGCCTTACTTCATTTAACCACACTCGCATCACTCCCGCCGGATACAAACACGAAGAGATAGATAAGATACGCATGATGGAGGGCAGAGCTTAGAGAGAAACAGTCAAACAAAATTGGCCAAACGACAGCAACACCTCGATCAGCTGTTCGACGCCAGCTGAGCTTCTTTGTTTACACTCCATATGCGTCGCCAGGTCTCGGGTGACGGCACATGCGAACAGGTACGCAGATACCTATTGATAAACAATTCGTATCGGAATCTATGGCTGATACTTGAAGAAAAAAAAAAACGCTTTCCCATGCGCACTACTATCGAAAAACTCTTTCTCTCTCGGTCGGCCATACGTTATAAAGGTGAGTGCGTGTACTCTTAACTCAGCGCTGGGCGAGAAACAAAAGGTTAACGCACTTCGAAGCGATCGGATCCAGCGGGAAGAGGTAGGAAGAAGACCCGATTCCTTCACATCCCACTTATTCACATATTCCAGAATCTTACAAGACTGCAGAATCACCTCCTTATGAGCAAGCTACGCACGATTCTATAGGATCTAAATTTCAAAAAGTCACGCAACCTATAGATCCCCCCAAAAACTAAAAAAAAACTAATTACCCCAAAATGTTCTCAAGTAAAACGTATCGGTGACATACGGGTTCGCACTAACGGGGTTGCCGCGAGCGTTCAGTGGATACATCAGACCACCACGTGACGTCATGGCTAAATATAAATCTCATTGGTCAGTATCACTCGGCGGGCATCTCCACGCGAGGTGGGAATTCTTCGACATTTTAAAACACAAGACAAGAAGGTCGGACAAGAGTGAACGCGGCTCAATTGAATGACTGAATCACACGGATGAGATGAGATGAGGCAGCTATTCCCGTCGGTTTCCGCGTTGAGAACTGTTGTCCTTCACTTACAACAAACTGACCTTGCAAAATTAATATATATATTTTTTTAAAGAATGCAAAGCACCAGTAATCAGGAAATTGATATTGCAAATTTTACTTGAATGACAAAATTATATCCACCACAGAGTCACCCACTCACCCACATTCTCTCTCTCTCTCTCTCTCTCTCTCTCTCTCTCTCTCTCTCTCTCTTTCTTTCTCTCACACTCATACTCACACTCTCACACTCTTACTCTCATCACACTCTCTCTCTCACTCGCATCCTCACTCTTACACTTATACTCACTCTCACACTCTTACTCTCATCACTCTCACACTGTCACTCTCTCACACTCACATTCTCACTCTCTCTCTCACTCTTTGTCTCTACCTCATGTAAAGAGAAGGTCAATCTTGCAACTATTATTCCCTGTCCCACATTCATGCAATTACTCACATCAAATCAAACGCACAAAAAAACGACCAAAACATTATTACATTTCCATCTATACTAACGAAAACCAAAACATTATCACATTTCCATCTAAATTAATGAAAACCGAGACCAAACCACAGTGTCGAGAACATCACGATGGTACGCAGATTAAAAAAAAACGCAAAAAAAAAAAAAAAATACAAGAACAAAAAAGCAAGAACAAAGTTAGTGCGCAGATCTCTCGCTGGGCGGCGTTGCTCAGGGTAGGTACCCAAGTGACACACGCTTTGCGCAATTAATTAATGAGAGTGACAAAGCAATTATCGACATTATTCGACTACGTTATGCTGTCTATTGCTTCTTAAGTAACATGACATTTCCCGCGACTGTCTGTAGGCGCAAGTTCACTCCGATGCGGCAAGCGATGGGCATATTATTTTGCGTATACGAGAATCCAAAACAAAAGGTTGACTACTACTGCTACAACTACTGTTGCGAATAATGATGACAATAATAACAAAAATAATGAAATCATTGACAAAGATGATGACACAGAAATAATATTACCTAATAAAAACATCTACCTCCAAATTATATATATATATATATATATATATATATATATATATATACACCAATATATATACATATATAAAGAGAAAGCTTGTTCAAAACAAACAAACCTACAAATAAATTACTGACTCGTAGCAAACCCATATTCTAAGAGGGTTCGCACTAAATTTCCTCACTTATCCGGATCACCAAAATCCATGGGCAATCCCCCCCCCCCCACACACACACACAAAAAAAAAATCATAACAACCCGTTAATAACACTTCGAATAACAAAACAACACAACAAAACAAAAAACTGATAAAAAGATCTAAAATCCCAGCCAAACGGCGGGCAGAAACGAAACAAAAACAAAAGTAAAACAAAACAAACAAAAAAATCCACCAGGCGCTGGCAGGCTGTGGCGTAGCGTGACGTAATGTAACGTAACGTGGCGTGGCCTGGGAGAACGAGTGGCTGTAGATGAAGCGGACCCCACCGAACCCCACCGGACCCCACCGGACCCCAATGCACTCTGTCCGAGGTCCGAGGTTCTTAGTCAATTGTCTGAGTCACCGACAAACAACAATGTAAACAAATATATAAAATACTAGGTATGGCTTATAAAGGAGAGAAAAATAATATCGTTGGAGAGCGAGAGAAAGAGAGAAAGAGAAAGAGAGAAAGAGAGAGAGAGAGAGAGAGAGAGAGAGAGAGAGAGAGAGAGAGAGAGAGAGAGAGAGAGAGAGAGAGAGAGAGAGAGAGAGAGAGGGGGGGGGGGGGGGGGGGGGGGGGGGGGGGGGGGGTCACCACAGCAGCTAAGATGCACGCACAGAAATCCTCTTCCAGAAGAATAATAACCCATAATCCCGCAACCAAAGGGTCTTCTTCTCTCATCCTCCATCTCTTCCCCCCTTCCCCATTCCTCCACCCCCCCTTCCCCTTCCTCCACCCCCTCCTCCTTCCCCCTTCTTCCACCCCATCCCCTTTCCCCTTCCACCCCTCCTCCTCCCCCCTTCCCCTTCTTCCACCCCTCCTTCCCCCTTCTTCCACCCCACCCCCTTTCCCCTTCCACCCCTCCTCCTTCCCCCCTTCCCCCTTCCACCCTCCCCCCTTCCACCTTCCTCCACCCCTCCTCCTTCCTCCGCCCCCTCCTCCACCCCTTCCCCCTTCCCTTTCCACCCCTCCACCTCCTCCTACCCCCCTTCTTCCACGCTCCTCCTCCTCCTTCCTAATGATCTTCTTAGGCAAATGTCGGTTCTTTTGCCCCAACGAACACGTCGAGGCTCTCGTCATCAGCTTCATCGGCGGGGACGCTGACGAGGCCGGGAATGCTGACGACGCTGGTGGAGGAGGAGGAATGCGGCATGGACACTCGATGATTGATGGATGGATGGATGGATGGATGGATGGATGGTTGATTGGATGGATGGATGGGTGGGTGGATGGAAGGATGGGTGGGTGGATGGTTGATTTGACGGATGGGTGGGTAGGTGGGTGGGTGGATGGATGGATGGATGGATGGATGGGTGAGTGAATAGAAGAATGATTAGCCACATGGTTAAGAGGTATGGACAGATGAAAAAAAAAATTTGATGAAGAAACAGAGGGGGAAAAAGGAAGAGTTCATAAAATAAGAAGACACAAAAGGAGGCAAAGGTAGACAAACAAAGTGGATAAACAGATGAACGGATTGACATGATAGTAATAAAAAAAAATTAGTTTGCAGAACAGAGTGACAGACCAACACGCAACGGAGAAAAGAAGTGTGGCAGGTCCAGGCAACGAGTGACACATACAAACCCTAGACAACTGACAGGAATAATGACATTTCCAAAATTCAACCGTAAATCAGAAATAAGACCAACCATACAAATAAGGGAGGAAAAGAAAAGTCCCGAAAACTCCAGATTCCGACGACGAAGAATAAGAAGAAAAAAGAAAGAAAGAATGAATGAAAGACACACACACAAAAAAAAATCAGACCCACAAACAAGTACAAACATGTTTCCCCAACGTACCGCAGACGAACAGCTGCTCTTCGCCTATAAACCACAGTGGACGAAGAGCCACGAGTGCCGCGTAATGCCAAAAAGTTCCACAAAATAAACAAGAAAGAAAGAAAGAAAGACAGAGAGCATCTGCCACATTCTCCCCCCCCCCGCCCACCCCACCCCAACAAAAATAGGGTTTTATGCTCCCCACACCCCTCCCCACACCCCCCACCATAAAATAATATCACTTAACCCTCCACGCCAATCCCAGTGAAATCCTACTAACATACGCATTTTATCCCCTTCTATAAAGATGCCACGTCGTTAAGCTTTGACCTCAAGATTTGACCTAATTAGGAGAGTTTGCTTAAGATTTCGGACCAATGGAGATTAAAGTGTAATGTCGCTGGCTTCCGGGTGGGAAATATCCTTGATGTCTCGAGAGATCTTGAGGAAGGACTGAAATATTCAGATGGCCCTCTCTTCCGTGTCACTCATTCTCCCTCTCCTCCTCAATCTCGCTCTCTTTGCCACTCTTCCCCCACTCTTTCATTCTATCTCTTTGCCACTCTTCCCCCACTCTTTCACTCGCTCTCTTTGCCACTCTTCTCCCACTCTTTCACTCGCTCTCTTTTTTTTTTCTTTCTCTACCATCATAACTGTTCTTATTTCTTTCTTTCCCTCCCTCACTCCCTCCCGTCGTTCTATCTCCCATTTTCCCCCTCTTCCCTCTCTCCTCAATCTCCCTCTACCTCTGTTCCCTTCTCCTTCCCCCTTCCTCCATCCCCCTGTCTCTCACTCTCTCTCATCTTCTCATCTCTCATCTCATCCCCAAATTAACGTCGCTCGTATCTTTCAGGGGGACCGGGTCAAGCATCGGCCAAGAGGAGGAGGAGGAGGAGGAGGAGGAGGAAGAGGAGGAGAAGGAGTTGGAGGAGAAGGAGTTGGAGGAGGAGGAGAAAGAGGAGGAGGAGGAGGAGGAGGAGGAGGAGGAGGAGGATGAAGAGGAGGAAGAAGAGAAGGAGAAGGAGAAGGAGAAGGAGAAGGAGAAGGAGGAAGAGAAGGAGTTGGAGGAGGAGGTAGAGGAAGAGGAGGAGGAGGAAGAGAAGGAGTAGTTGGAGGAGAAATAGGAGGTAGAGGAGGAGGAGGAAGAGAAGGAGGAGGAGGTGAAGGAGAAGGGAATGAGGAAGAAGAAGACAAAAAGGGAAGGAAGAGGAACAGGAGAGCAAGACACGAGGATACGTCAAAGGACGTTCGCAAAGTAGTCTTCGGGCTTGAAATAGGATCCTCATAGGATCCTAGAAATAGGATCCCCAGTCAAAAGGGCACGGGATGAACCGGGAGTCCGGCAGAGCATCCTGTCGAGAGGCATCAACAGAATCACAGAAGAGAAGCAGAATACCAAAGGGGCACTAACAAAACAAACAAACATAAACAAACGAACGTCCCCAAAACAAACAATGCACATCCACATCCACACACAAAACAAAACAACACAAACACCATAACCTCACCATCTCACATGTCCGTCCCCTCCCCCTCCCCTCCCCCTACTCGCCACGCTTGCCTTGACCATCACAAGCGAGCGACTTCCTCAGAGTAAAAGTGAGACGTAAGCACCCCCCCCCCCCCCATGGTCCACCGCAGCGCATCGCAACCGCGGGACTTCCGACCCTGTGAACCTCAGCATTCACTCCCTCTCCCTCCCTCTCCCCCTCTTCCCCCTACCCCTCTCCACCCCCTCCTCCTATCCCTCCCCAACCCCCCCGGAGGAAAATGCCTTCAGCGGCAACACGCGAGATCCCCCTAACAAAGGTGGCGGGGGTTAGGGGGGAGGGGGGGGAGTTCCGTGGGCGCAGGAAGGACGACGGACAGGAAGAAAGTATAAGAGGGGGAGAACGAAAGGGAAGGAAGTATAAGAGAGGGAAGAACGAAAGGGAAGGAAGCGAAGAAGAGGGTGACATGGAAGGAGGGGAAGAACAGAGAAGAAGAAGAGGAGCAAAAAAAAGGAAGAGGAAGGGGGGGGGGGGCGGAGAAGAAGAAGAAGAGCAAAAAAAGGAAGAGGAAAGGGGGGACGGGGGTGGGTGGGATCTGGTCGCCCATAGCGGGTATAAAAGTCCTCGTTTCCCCCTTCCCGAGACAAAGCCATGAGAACCGCCAGCAGCACAATCAAGACGTCAAGAAACTCATCTTGCTTTTCGACGCCGAGGCAGACGCGCCGGGACGCCCCCCCCCCCCCCGCCAACGCCGTTCGCTGTTGAAAACACACACACACATACACACACACACACACATGCACATACACATACACACACAGACATACACATTCAAATACACACACATACACATTCACACATATATACACACACACACACACACACACACACATACACACAGGCACACACATACACATTCAAATACACACACATACACACACATAAACACACACACACACACACACACGCACAAAGAGGGGGAGGGGAGGGGAGGGGAGGGAGGAGCAGGAGTAAAGGAACACGATCACAAAGAATGAATAAATACGATGATACAGGAAGAGAGAGGGGAGCGAGGGAGAGAGACAGAGAGAGAGAGAGAGAGAGAGAGAGAGAGAGAGAGAGAGAGAGAGAGAGAGAGAGAGAGAGAGAGAGAAAGTGAGAGAAAGAGAAAGAGAAAGAGAAAGAGAGAGAGAGAGAGAGAAAGAGAAAGAGAAAGAGAGAGAAAGAGAAAGAGAGAGAAAGAGAAAGCGAAAGAAAGAAAGAGAGAGAGAGAGAAAGAGACAGAAGAAAGAGATAAGGAAAGAGGAAAAAAAATCTAACAGAGATAACCTGAATCGAGTTAGGAGGTCCATTAGACAAACGTGGATTTTACAAGCCTAAAGGAACCAACAAAGGGAACCCTACTTTACTGCCAGGTGGACTCAAACGCAGTCTCTAATGCAGCTAATGTAATCAACGACTAATTACCCTAATGACCCTCCGGTAAGAGCGAGACATTCATACACGAACATAATCAAAGTAACAAAACAAACAAACAAAAAGACTAAACAAAACAAAGTACAAACAAGAGGAAACATGAAAAAAAATATCATCGGAGGGAAATCTTGTAAGAAAAAAAAGAGAAAAATAAGGCAAAAAGAAAAAAAAAGGAAAAAGGAAAAAAAAAGATGAAGCATATAATTATGTTTTAAGGTGTAACGGCGCGCATACCAGATGGTCAGTGTTCGCGGTTTGCCTGTTACAAGCTACAAGCTGTTACACCCTCATACCGCACAGAAGACCCAATTACACTGAGAATCCACGTATATTAAACTCTTCCATATGACGAAGGTAACATGTTCTAAATAACAACACCAATATTTTCTATATACACCTCAAAAAAAAAAATCAAAGACACCCAAATCCACGAACAAATATCATAAAGAAACAAATCCATGAATAAATATGAGTAACACCCCCTTCTCCCCTCCCCCCAAAAAAAGAATCTAAAAATGATGAAGGACGGGAAAAGGAGACACAATGAACTCGAAGATGTAATGTTAAGATTGGTCGATGAGTGGGGTGGAGGGGGAGGGGGAGGAGGAGGGAGGAGGGAGGAGGGAGGGGGAAAAGGGAGGGGGAGAGGGAGGGAGGGAGGGAGGGAGGGAGGGATAAAGCTGACGCATCGCTTCCTTTTACCTTCTTCCTTCCTACCCCCCCCTCCTCCTCCTCCTCCACCCTACCAATCACTTGTCTCCCTCCACCCCCAGCATCAATAACATCCCTAAACACAGGCTAGATGAACCTCTACGGATGCCGGAGAACCTCAGCTAATCAAGTGACAATGTTTTTCCTATTTTTTCCCCTCCAGTAAACTTAAAAAAAAAAATTAAGATTAAGTAAAAAAAACAACAACTAATGAATCATTCAATCACATGACAGGAAACACGATAAAAAAAGTAGAAAAAAAACAACAGTAACAAATCTCAACCAGGGGGAAAAAATCTCAAACTGGGGAAAAAAAAATATCTAGCGGGGAAAAAAATCTCTAACGGGAAAAAAAATCTCTATTAGGGGAAAAAAAACTCTCAAAGGGGGAAAAAAGCGATAAATAGTTCTTCCTCTGTCGCATTATAAATCACTTAGTACTCAATTAACTCTAAGACCTTCACCGAGATCACCGATCCCCCCCCTCCCTCCCTCTCTCCTACCCTATCCGTCCCGGGTAAGGTCGCCTAAAACAATGTGAAAGAGAGGTGAGTGAGTGGGTGTGTGTGTGTGTGTGTGTGTGTGTGTGTGTGTGTGTGTGTGTGTGTGTGTGTGTGTGTGTGTGTGTGTGTGTGTGTGTGTGTGTGTGTGCGCGCGTGCGTGTGTGTGTGTGCGTGTGTGTGTGCGTGTGTGTGTGTGTGTGCGTGTGTGTGCGGGGGGGGGGGGGTGCTCGTTTCTCCCTCTCCCTTCATCCAATGAACATTGTATATTTAGTGTAGTTGACATTGAGTACAAGTGAGGCCAGAGGACAAGTGCACCGAGAAGGACCCTACGAGAATGTAAGGTAAGATCATTGTTTTGTTTTCACACTCACACTCACAATCAAATACACACACAAATACACACACACACACACACACACACACACACACACACACACACACACACACACAAACACAGACACACACACAAACACAGACACACACACACACACACACACACAAACACACACGCACACACACGAAGACTCGTCGGAAATTCTAAGGGACAGGCACGCCGGGTTAGATTAACGTGCACTCGGAGGAAGTCGCGTAGTCGTGAAGGTATTTTCTTTAGGAACAACGTACGCTTTCATTACATCGCCGCTTACCCTCTGCCCCTCCTTCTCTTGCTCTCTACCCATCCCTCCCTCCCTCCCTCTCTTCCTCCCTCCTTCCCTCCCTTCCCTTCCCCATCTACACTATCCGTTCTCCTCCTCCTTCTCCTTCTCCTCCTCCTTTTCCTTCTTCTCCTTCTCATTTTCCTTCTTCTCCTTCTCCTTTTTCTTCTTCTCCTTCTACTTCTACTCCTCCTCCGTATAACTTTTTTTCTCTCCCTTTTCCCCTCACTCCAACTCCCACTCTCTCAGGTCGCAACTCCAACTCCAACTCCAACATCCCACTCCCACTCACTCCAACATCCAACATCCAACTCTCTCTCTCAGGTCGCAGAACACATCACATCCGCACACATCATTACCCCGAGAAGCTAGAACCTTATCACGGCCCCACACACCGTTTCGTCCCTCGTCCGTCCGAGGCTGCAAACCCGTCGTCCCCATCAAGACAAAATCTCTAAAATAAAAAGGCCCCTTCCTCTCAAAAATCCCATTTTCCTCGAGACAGTCTCCGTGAGAACCTGTCGAAGGCTGCCCCTGCCGAAGACGGATCTCACACGTCATCACCATCATCACCATCGTCATCGCCGTCGTCTCCGTCATCGGTCTGATGTCATCGTCTCCGTCATCGTCGTCATCGGCTGCGACTCGTCCAAATCCGGGAACGACAGCTCCGAAGGCCGTCGATATCCCCTACACGTAATAAGGATGTGGAGATGGAGGGAGGGAGGGAGGTAGAGGGAGGCAGGGAGGGAGGGGGAGGGAGGGAGGGAGGGAGGGAGGGAGGGAGGGAGGGAGGGAGGGAGAGAGGGAGAGAGAGAGAGAGAGAGAGAGAGAGAGAGAGAGAGAGAGAGAGAGAGAGAGAGAGAGAGAGAGAGAGAGCGAGAGAGAGGGAGAGAGAGAGAGAGAGAGCTCAGCAGGCCGATACGAAATGCATCTCGTGGTTGGTCTGACCTACCTCCTTCCCTCCCTCCCTCCTTCCCTCCCTCTCTCAACCCACCTTGACACACTCTCCCCATGCCCCCCTCCTGCCCCCTTCCCATTTACTTATCTCCTCCGCTTCTTCCCCTCTACCCCCTGGCCTCTGCCCTCGTCCCCTCACTCCCACTACCCCTAAACCCTCTATCCTCCCCCCTCCCCCAACACCTTCTACCTCCTGACCTTATCAGCCTCTTATCTTCGACCTCTACCTCCTCTTGTGCCTCTGTAGAGGCTTAGGCAGCATATTATGTATGTTCCTCTC
>BOPN01000273.1:76487-78987 GCA_017312705.2 Penaeus japonicus
GCCGGATAAACACAGAGATAAGAATAGTGTTTGGCGAGCACGTGGTTGGGGAGGAGTGGGTAAAGGGACGGTGGGAGAGAGAGTAGAGGTTGGAAGTAGGAGGAGGTAAAGGATGATATGAGAGGGGGGCGGGGTCAAGAGGTCAGAGCCAGTGGGTGGGAGATTGGAGGTAGTGTGTAGGAGCCAAGGGGCGTTGGGAAAGAGGATATAGGAGGCAGAAAACAGAGAGGGGAAGCAAGGGAGTTTAGGAGGGAAGTGAGAGGTTGTAGGTGAGTGGAGATGGGAGGCAACCGGTGTCGGGGGAGAGGAGGAAGAAGGAGGATAGGGACCTAAGGAGGGATATTTAGGGTAGGGTGTATGAAGTAGGAGGCGGGAGGAACGAATATGCGGCTAAGGACGTTGGCAGAGAGGTAAACAGTAGTTGTCTGGGGGATTGGGATGTCGGGGAGAGGGGAAAATTCTCAGGTAGAACGCAGAGTTCACGCAGAACACTTTAGAGGAAAGAACAGTTACCGCGCCGCCCCGAGGACTTGGCCGGAAGGCATATGACTCGAGGCACTCGGCCGGCCTGACCTTGCCTCTCCCTCCCAGAGCGCGACGTTTTTCTCCCCGGAACACCGAGGGGGGAAAGTAGGGAGACGAGGCGGAGGAAAGGTGATGGAATTATGGGAGAGTTTTACTGGGAATTACGTACTGAACTGGAAGGAGGAATAGGGGAAGGGGGCGATGCAGAGCGGGAAGCGTGTTAGGAAGAAGGTGAGAGTCAGGAGGGAGAGCAAGGAGGCGAACAGGGAGAAGGAAATGTAGTGAAGGGAGAAGTCGAGGGGAGAAAATGAAAGGTTGTATTGCTCTATTTACAGAGGATAAGGGCATTCCCCTCATCCAATAAAGGAAGGGGAAAGATTGACGATGAACTGCCGTGCCCAGTTCACTCTTGACACTGATTTTGTCGGGATATTGTAGTGTTTACTTGGTTTCTAGGAATGCACTCTCATCCTCCAAGAGGCAAAAAAAATTGACATGAATACACATCTAATGTTCACGTAATGGTGTCTTCTGCTTTATTCATGGTATATTTCATGGTGCCATCTGCGCATTAACAAACGTACCCGAATCCATTCCAAATCCAAGTAAATGTAACTGTTTTTTCGGCTAACGCTGCCCTAATCCTCGACGCGCTTATCTCGGCCTGCTATCCCAGCAACACCCACGTAAAAAGCCGTGAATTGTCTCAATAACCCTCGACGTTGCCTGACATTGAAAGAATGGAGATCCCGTTTCAGCCAGTAAATACAACACATTGGGCTAACTAAAAACCTCATGCAATAGGGTATTGATGGAGAGGAGAGGGCATTCGGCGGGGATTGCAGTGTGTACCAGATTTTTCGGTGACAGGTCGGGATAATTGCATTCATATGTCCATTCGCACTGGCGGAGGATGATGATGTTCACAGAGACGGAGCGAAGGAGAAACAGGGTTAGGAGGCGTCAAGGACTGAGGTAGGGAGGCTAGGAGAGAGGAGAGGGGCAGTGGCGGGGAGCAGTGAGGTAGGGAGACGGGGGGGGCGAGAGGAGAGGATCAGGGGTTGGGTGAGGGGGAGAGGAATGAGGAGGGGGGGGGCTAGGGGAGGGAGAGACGGGGAGGGTGTGACGGTAGGAGTAGAATCAGAAAGAAGGGGAGGGAAGGTCCTAGATTGAGGCAGGAAGAAGGGAGGAGGAAAAGAGGGTGAGTGACCTCGCATCTCTTCCTCTTTCCCCGCCGCCACGTGAGCCAGGAATCCGAGGCGCGGCGTGTCTCGCAGGGCAGAGAGAGAGGGCTCGGCTCTCCTTTGAGGCCTTTGTGATGGAGCCTCCCTCGTCTCCCTCGTCTCCCTCGTCACGTTAACGATGGCCGACCTAATGATCAGGCGAATGATCGTGGTAGAATGCGTGATTGATGGCGACGGAGCTAATTGAACGGTGGTGATAAGGACGTCAATAATCCAAGAAGGGCGAAGTTAGTGATATACCGTAGCTTAAATTCGCGAAGTTGAGCTGGCGAGGGAGTTAATCAAGCGGTTGAAGTGGGGAAAACTTGTGAAGCCACCTTGGTGTCATTAAGAGGTTGTGTGGGAGTGACGGTGCAGGTAAAACTAATAAGGCGACCATTAATTGTATCTGAGGGTAATTTTCCGGAGGGCGCTGACGTATTTTCCTTGTATATTCATAAAGGCGGCGACAGCGTTATCAATCGCTTACTGGGTTCATGTAGTATACCCATTGTATTGGAGATGGCGGAAATACCACAATAAAGGATTAGTACAGTAACATTGTGGAGGTAGTATAGATATCCCCATACAAAGTGTTGACAACTCTTCTCTGACGACAACTCAGTGAGCTTAGGACGTTAGGTAATCTCTTCCTCCACGAGAACAGTGGCTTGTATGAAGATGGAACAAACGGCGAATTGTTCTGTTTGAGAACTGACAACAAACGACCTTTCCTTGTAATTCGTTTCGCA
>BOPN01000273.1:83987-88987 GCA_017312705.2 Penaeus japonicus
GAATATTTAAGAATGTAAGTACACAAGCAAGGGGGGGGGGGTACATGCTGCGGCCGTGCAGTCCGTCCGCATTATCCGCTATAATCCATGCATGATTATCTTTTTGTATTGTTTTTTTCTACTTCTATTTCGCTATTGAGCAGAAAGATGTATTTGATGTGTTTTTTTGTTGTTGATATCACTTTTCTTACTAAAGTCTGGAATACGAAAATTAAACGCTGTAAAAAGAAAACATGTATGTTGGTTTTGCGTGATGATTAGTGCTGGAATGAGTTTCAGATATTTTTAAATAAAACTTTGTATAAAAAAAAAAATCTGCTAATCGATCACGGAGAATTGTCCACCTAAAAATGGAAGAGTCATGTCAAAGAATGAGAAGACGCTATGCAAGGAAAGGAAGAGAAACCGAAAGTTGAGTCATAATTTCATCCTTTTCCATTCTCCCGGCGGGCTTCATTTCGCGGCCGACGCTGTGACCAAGATCATGTAATAGGTAATTTGCGCCAAGGTTTTCAAGAGATGGAGTAATGAGCAGGGGGATAGAGGCATTGCGATGTCTCCTCGGTGCCACTTATTACTCGTCTGCGGCAGCGATAACGACTTTGATAAGTGCTTTGTTATCCCGCACTGTCGGTAGCCGCTCTTTGATGTCAGATGTGCCACAAGAGTTTGGGTTGCTTAGAGTGACGTGTGACATTGTGATATTTATGTATTTGTTTTATCGATCGTTCTCCCTCCCCTCCCTCCCCTTCCCTTCCCTTCCCCTCCATCGGTCTCCCTTTTTCCTGTCATTTCCACTTGCGAGTCTTCCGCATGTCGGTGTTAATGATCTATTAAAGTTTTTGTCCTTATTGTTGTTAGTGTTTTCATTGTTGTCGTTTTCATGTGTGTGCTTTTCTCCCACCGTTCTTTTTGTGCGCTTTGTCATTTTGCGTGAGATTTTCACACGTTCTCAAGTCTCCTTCCTGAAGCTGCGTCGCGTCGTCGGAAAAACATACTAGTCGTTGACGTCTCCTTCGTATCCCTTGTCATTTTGTACCTGTCTTCCTCGTAGATAAATATATGTTTCTCTTCTTCTCTCTCCTCTTTTTACTTGTTAATATCTTTGAACTCCGTCTCTGTTGAGCCACTAAGCTGAGTCCCGCTCTTCCATGAATCGCATTTCACTGCGATCTTGTCAGAGGAGGAATCGAAGACGGCCATGATCCTGCTTCTGAGATTGAAACTCTCAAAGGCTCGTTCAGTTCAGAATTAAAATCAAAGGGGCGATAGCAACAGGTGGCGCCGCCGTGTAATTTGAACGTGACAGGGAGGTGGGAGTGAGTGTGAAATAGAAGGGCGAATGTGACAGGTTCCATGAATATATGAGTTGCTGAGGGCGCTGCCGGTCATCGAGAAGGACGTCCGACGGAGAGAAAAGGCCAAAGGGTTGTTGTGCGGGCGTTTCTGTTTCTGCGTCTGTATGTTGGTGTAACAGGAGTGATATTGGTTGTGTGTATGGTATTGTGTAGAATGCTGATCTTGCAAAGAAATTACACTCATGATGAAGATACAACCATTTACATTCCACAGAAGGATCATTCTAGTGTGACTACAGCTTGCAATTTTCACAAAGTTGAGGATTTCTTTAATGTTGATCTAATGACATTTTTGAAATGTTGTTATTTTCAGTAAGGAGGTTCTATGTACTTTAATAAATCTTGTAATACAATCAAAGGTAGACAGAGAGAGAAAAAAAAACAAAAAACAATTCAAGTCGACCGATTGGCTATATTAATTTTTTTTTCTGCGTCATTCGAGTGATTTTGCAGATTTTTCAAATTATTATTATTATTGATGGAAAATTAGTAATTGAAACGATCCGAAGAAACATGCACTTACTTCCTGCGGGGAACAAGCAGGAAAACAGTAATTGTTATGCCGCTGATATTCCGCCTCATTTATCCGAGTACAGTGGAGGTTCAAGCATCAGTTTTCCTAGACGAAAGGTCTTTTGAAAGTTTGACTTTTGATCAGGATTTTGCCGTTTAAGCTTCAGATAACAAAGATCTTTCATGAGCATATAATTGCCAGCAAGGCTAAGTAAGAGATTTAAAAAGACTTAAAGAAGATCTTTTCTCGTGAAGTTGAACTTCAGATTAAGCCTCCTTTTGCCATTGCATTTTTCGCCACATTCTCCTTTTCCTGATTTTTTTCCCCACCATTTATATCCGTTCGTGCACTGTTCTCCAACTTCTATCATCTGCTTTCAGTAAAAGGTTATGCTTATTCAACAAACTGAACGGGTTAGCAGTAGGCGAGTGGGAGGAGTGGGGGCTGGAGGCTCAACCCCTGTGAGTATGGTAAGTTGTAGGCGTGCCGCTACAAGAGTGTCGAGGATATGAAGCCCGCTGTCTTTTTCATCATCGTTCCCACACCCCCTCCAAGACTCTTCCTCAATTCTATCCACTTCTTGGTTTTCATATCCATTCTCACCTCCCTCATCCCCTCTCTCTTTTTTCTCCTAACCTCCCCTTCTTGCCAGGGAAACCGTTACCTTTCCTTCCCTTCCCTTCCCTTCCCTTCCCTTCCCTTCCCTTCCCTTCCCTTTCATTCCCGTCCCGTCAAATATCTTCCCTTCCCTTCCTTTCCCTTCATTTCCCTTCAGTCCCGTCCCATTCCATCCCACCCCATCTCGTCCGTCACCTACTCTTCTCTTCATTTCCTTTCTCTTCCCTTCCCTTCCCTTCCCTTCCCTTCCCTTTCCTTCCCTTTCCGCCCCGCCTCGCCCCGCCCCGCCCGTTACCTCCCCTACCCTATCTTTCTCTCCCTTGCCTCTTCTCTCCTCCCTCCCCTCCCCATCCCGTTCCTTCCCGTCCCGTCAGTCATCTTCCCTTTCCTTCATTTCCCTTCAGTCCCGTTCCATCCCATCCCACCCCATCTCATAGGTTCCCTATTCTTCTCTTCATTTCCATTCCCGTCCGTTGCCTTCCCTTTTCTTCACTTCCCTTCAATTCCCTTCCATTCCCTTCCCTTCCTTTACATCCCCTCTCCTATCTTTCTCTCCCTTGCCTCCCCTCCCCTCCCCTCTAGGCATCCTATCCCCCTCCATCGTTCATTTCTTCATCATATCTCCCTCTCCCCCTTAGCACCCCCACACCACGCCTTCCATTTATAAAATCTGAGACGCCTCGGTGGTGTACTGCTTGCCTGCCCCTCGAGATGGGAGTCAGCGACCCTCTCCGGCAAGGGGCTTCGGGGGAATGCCTTTTTTTTTTTTTGCCTCGTCATCATACCCAGGGTCAAGGCGGACGTGCAGCTTCGAAGCTTTGGGATCTTTAGTTGTTGTTTATTTTAAAATTCACGGCGCCTTGGCTTTATTGATGATTTTATCTGGTTTCTTATTTCATAGAGATCTAAAGCATTTGATGTACGAGTTACGTGATTGAAGAGAGTGTTAATTAATGCATGTTGAGTTAGAATATCACTGCAAATGAATATGCAGCAACATGGAAATATAAGTAAATTAGAAGCGATACACCCCAATGCTTGTAAAACAGCACAACTTCCTCCATCCCTCATTCCTGTGGGGTTTGTTTACACGAGCCGCGTGTCACGAGGGATCAGCTGGGCGGCGGGCGTGAAGGAAGCGGTGACAGTCGGTCCGCGCAACCGTAATGAGAGATGCAAGGAAGGGTCCCGGGGCGCCGTACCCTATGGTCGGCTTGAAATTTTCCAGGGATTTCCGGTGAGGGTGACGGAGCTGGATTGTATGGAGACTGAGGGAGGGAGATTGTACGGGGTGAGAGTAGGTGTTTTTTGTTAGTGGGTAGTCGAAATTGGGAAAGTTTGTGTGGGAG
Organism: Penaeus japonicus; assembly: GCA_017312705.2. Classification (NCBI taxonomy): domain Eukaryota; kingdom Metazoa; phylum Arthropoda; class Malacostraca; order Decapoda; family Penaeidae; genus Penaeus; species Penaeus japonicus. The sequence goes on from BOPN01000273.1 coordinate 87,827, forward strand.
TGGGTGTGTAGGGGTGCTGTGCGTGCTTATGCGTGTGTTTATGCGTCTGTATTTTGTGTGTGTGTGTGTCTGTCTGCATGTCTGTCTGCCGGTTGGTGTCTGCACGTGTTACAAGCAAGGAGCGTGGCTCTGACAAAAAAAAAAAAAGAGAGAAAAAAAAGAGAGAGAGCTGAGAACGTGATTAGGCAGTAGATATTCGAGGCAGTTGCTGTTTGTAACATGTTGTCATGCTTGCTGCAGATCTATGTTTATTTATATATATCATCGGCTACAGCCTTGAAAGCCACATGTTGCGTATACAAATGTCACCAGAATGCTATGTTCTTTGGCGTAGAACTTCTCATTAAACAATAATTATACTTCGCCTTCTATACCATTGCAGTGTGACAGTTGTATGTCAGATAATGAATATATGCTCACTGCAACTTTCCTGCTTGCAACTGCTTCTCATCCTCTTCCGTGATGATCTTTGGCGAAAATTGTGGCGGTGACATTCTCGGTTAATTAACTGGTTTTGTTTCTGGGCGATTGTGTGCCGTGAAAAGGAAGGCTCGTTATCGATTGCTTGGGGCTTTGTCAAGGCCATTTATCAAATATTCATGCACACCAGGCATACACACTAATGAAGGAAAACATCTCTGTTTGGGAGTATGTACACGCACACACACGCACGCACGCACGCACGCACGCACGCACGCACGCACGCACTCACACACACACACACACACACACACACACACACACACACACACACACACACACACACACACACACACACACACACACACACACACACACACACACACGCACGCACGCACGCACGCACACACGCACACGCGCGCTAATGAAGTATAACATCTCTGTTTGGAAGTACGTACACTTATGTATACACAAACTTATACACGCATGCACACACACACACACACGCACGGACACGCCGGCAAACAAACAAACAAATAAACAATAGGATGGTGAGAGCGGGTTAGAAATATAGCAGCTTGTGAATATTGGGACCCGTGTGGATCCGGCATCTTGCAGAAAAGAAAAAAAAATAAGGAAATGATTTTCCAACATGTGTATGAATATATGTGTACATATATAAGTAGTTCATTTAATGGTCAAGGGTGTCTGAAACAGGTTATTGAAGCTAGTGAGTTGAAG
>BOPN01000273.1:106487-108987 GCA_017312705.2 Penaeus japonicus
TATTTGTGAATTTTACCATTGCTTTTATTTATTTATTTATTATGTTTTTGTTTCATTTTGTCACTTCCCTGATCTTACAAAGATAATTACCCCACCAGTTCATTGCAACCGGAAAGCGAAAACAAAATGAAGTAAAGAATGAAGCCTTGGGCATGTAGTCGGACACGAAAAAACACCAGCTCCGTAACAACCAGGCCAACTCCTAGACAATACGTGGCGAGTGTTCCGCAATGGCCCGCTAAGGTAGTGGAGTGTCGGCCGGGTGTCTGGCATGACTACCAGTGGCGAGAGAGAGAGAAAAAAGTAGGTTAGCGTAGACAGACAGCGTTGGCGTTCGAAGGACAGACTGGGAAATCTCACAGGTGGATTCGCGTCACAGGGCGATGGGCGGTTAGGGGAATTCGTCGTCGCTCTCTTCTGGGTTTATGTTATTATTTTATGGCACGTAGACTTCTGTTTGTGGGGCCTCGTAATATTGGTAACCCTTATTTTCGCGTTTGGTTTCGTCTGGTTAGTAGATTTGGTTAGTTGGGAGTTCATCTAGAGGTGTAACTAACGTTAGGCTTTTTTTTTTTTTGTTCTTTCTCCTTTTTATATACATGTCGGCCGTTTCCTCCTGTGAGGTTAGCGCCAGGTCCTTGATATAAGATTCTCGTGTGTTTCTGAATAATATCTTCATAAATCTATAACTTAATTAAAGTGAGCATATTATTCATCATCAACTCCACTGCCATCATCGTCGTTATGATTTAGTTATTGTGAATATAATTTTTCAGAAAAGCATGAAAATCGCCCTAAACGTGCAGCCCGGTTTATTACCTTCAGGCGCTTATGTTCATTTTGGGTGTAGCTGTTCGTGGGCGGCGGCACGGTTGCGCTGGGCCGGCAGCTGCAGCAGCGCCGTGTTCATCCGGCCGCAGGTGGTTGTGAGTGGACAACTTTAACGCAGGAGTGATGCGAGTGCCGCGTGCTTGCGTGCGTGCGTGCGGTCCGCCAAGTGTCCTCGCTGCACGGAACAAGTGCCGTTCGTTAGCGCATTGTGGCCTTAATTATGGACCGTAATTAGATGCGCGCTTTATATTCCCACACGGTGTGCGGACGGGGTCATTACAGCCCCGGGGTGAGAGGTCGTCACTTAGCGGGTTTGCTTTGGAGCGGGGGATGGGGGCCGTTTTTTAGGGAGAGTGAGAGGGCAGACACTCACTGGTATACAGATATACACTCGAACGTGGACATGCCGGCAGACGGATGGTGAGACAGGCAAATGGATAGGTATAGAGGGACAAACATAATTACTGAACAGGTACACAGATAGAGCGAGTGCAGACACATAGATAGAAAGACACTCGGATTCACACTCTCACTCACACTCACTCATTCACTCACACTTACACTCACACTTACACTCACACTTACACTCGCACTCACACTCACTCTCACTGTTACACTTACACTTACTCACTTACATTTACGCTTACTCGCACTCGCACTCACGTTCACACTCACACTAACACCCATTCTCAGACTCACTCACACTCACACATACTCTCACACTTACTCACTCTCACCTTTACACTCACTCTAAAACTTACTCATTCCCACTCATTCTCATTCACTCATTCTATCACACACACACACACACACACACACACACACACACACACACACACACACACACACACACACACACACACACACACACACACACACACATACATATACATACATATTAACGTACCTAGCTAGAGGCAGAGCGAAGGAGAGAGAATGTACGCTGTGTTCATAAACGTGCGCGACACCAGTAATTCTTTTCTGCGTCGGGGCGCCATTTATCACACCTTATCATTGGCCGAATCTTGCTGACACGCCTTGGTTTTCTCTTTGAAAGAAGTCCTTTGTCTTTTAGATTAGGATGTGCGTTGTGTGGCATTCTCTTGAATAGAGATCTCCACGTCTACGTGTGTGTATAAACAAACTAACAAATAATGATAAAGAGAGATAAAGAAAGTATGAGTATTGTGCATCTAACTTCGTTTTATACTTTTAGTTAATTTTGCATTCAGTTGTCCATCGCGTTGACGGACTAGAAATCCTAACACGGAATCCACAAATGAGAAAAGCAACACAACCACAGTATTGGAGCGAGTAATAAGCTGTGACGATTTCGAATCAATCTTGACTCCTCAACTCAACTCAACTCATCAAACGATAGATGCGAAATGATGACGAGTCTGGTTTGACAGGTTATTACTCCTTTTTTTTAAATTGTGGTTGTGCTGCATTTTTTCTTTGTACACACGTTTTAGTGTTTGTATTCATGCGTATCCATGCAGAAACGTATTTGCACCCCCCCCCCCCTATTCGTTTCCGTTGCTGGTTCTCAAAAGTTGTCACGGGTTTACGTCAGTCGAGGGTGTTTGTGCTGGTGGAAGAGGAGGAGAAGGGAAAGGAGGTGGTACTGTTAGTTAGGTTTAGCGCAGGTCACGAGGGCCGTATTTGT
>BOPN01000273.1:113987-116487 GCA_017312705.2 Penaeus japonicus
TTACTTTCTTTGCGTATATAAATACTAATGAAGGCACATTAAGTCTGATTTGCATTTGGTGTTGGCCGCTGTGTAAATTCGCTGTTCCGATCTATGTTTGCCGCAGTCATCAAAATTGGCGATCAGGTCAAGGGTCGTCCCGGTTATATTCCCAAGCAAGATGATTTGCTTGCGGCTGACCTATCTTGTTAACTTTCATCTATGATATTGATAAGGTACTATCGCCTTTTCGTTGTCTCCCCCCCCCCTCATTATGATTTGTTTTCGTGGTCTGTATTCCCTACACTGGGAATGCAGTACAGTCTAAGACAATGGGCTGGTCTCTCTTTCTACTGTTTTGTTCTGTACGAAAGTCAGTGTTGAAGAAGCTGTGAGTGTCCTTATCATAGTGCCTTTGTTTTAGATCTCATGGTAGACGGATTAGTAAACAGATGGAAAATAAGAGTGTAACCAAAAAGCAGGATTAAAGCTAGTGCATTCATGAGGAAAGGGATACCTCATGCTGCTGACCAGGAAATTCATGACTTAATTTCGAGCGCGATATCTCCTTTAAGGGTGACGGTGAGGATGGGACGATAGGCAAGGAACCATGGGGTTGGGGAGGACGGTGGTTGGAGAAGAGAGAGAGGAAGGTGTGTGGGTGGAGAGGAGGGAGAGAGGGAGAGGGAAAGAGGGAGAGGAAGGTGTGTGGGTTGAGAGGAGGGAAAGAGGGAGAGGGAGTGGGAAAGGGAAAGAGGGAGGAGGGAGAGGGAGAGGGAGAGGGAGAGGGAGAGGGAGAGGGGGGAAGAGGGAGAGGGAGGAAGAGGGAGTTGGAGAGGGAGAGGGAGAGGGAGAGCGAGAGGGAGAGGGAGGGGGAAAGAGGGAGAGGGGGAGGGGGAAAGAAGGATAGGGAGAGGGGGAAAGAAGGAGAGGGAGAGGGGGAAAGAGAGAGAGGGGGAGAGAGAGAGAGAGAGAGAGAGAGAGAAGCAAGAAAATACGCGAGGACCTGGGAGGAGAGAGGGGTCAGAGAGGACGAGCCCTGTTGATAGCACAAAAGATTGCTCCCGTGCATCATCATCTAGGCAAAGGTGTCTGTGGCTGGAAGTGTGAGAGTCAGGTGGGGGAGGGGGGTGGAGTGGGTTGAGGTGGGGGGACTTGATAGAGTCAATGAGCTTGTCATGTTAAGGAACAGAATAAAAACTGGAATTGGGGAGGGATGTAGCCGCATAAGGCGACACGACGCGGATGGCTGGAAATGGGTAGCTTATTTGTTTATACGCGTCCGATGTCCCAAGGGGATGGAGCGATACTATTGTGTATGTGCGTGTGCAGTGTGTGTGTGTTTGTGTATGTATCTGTATCTGTATCTGTGGACGTGTGTTTGTTTGCGTACATAGTGTGCGCATTGAGACAGGGTGTAGACGTGCGAAGGAGATGTGGAGGCGCTATGTTGATGCTGAAGGCACGGTCACGCCCCATGAGGAATCTCACGACCTCGGGGGCTACTCCATCTTCTTCACAGCGAGGGGGCCGTCCGACCTGCCCTTCCAAAGCCCCCTCCGGTTCCCTTGCCGCACACACCGGTGACAACACTACACGATCCACAGCCCCGTATAGAACGCAGCCCCACCCTCGTTCGCACCAGTCGCCAGCTGTGCCGTAGATAAATAAAATATAAACATTCAGTAATCGTCTTACGTGGCCGGGGCTTTAGTACTTTATTTAGCATTTCCGCATGAAATGTATTTCCGGCCTTTTGTTGCTACACCCTCATCCACAGGCTTGGATAGCACTCCGTCGAAACATAGGTCTCCTTGACACTACAAATCTACAAACGATTCATCTACTCCTGTGTTGTTATCAAGTACAAAGAGTTTTCTTTCATTCTTTAATGTCCTCTCCCATTTTACTCGCGTTTTTCCTCTTACTGCTCTCCCTTCCCCATTTCCTGATTTTCTATCACACTATTCTAATTCTTCGCCCTCTCTCATCTCTCTCCACCCCCTATCTTGCCCCTCCTCCGTATCCACACTCCCCCCCCATTTTCCTCCCACTTCTCTTCCCTCCACCTCCTCCTCCTCCTCCTCCTCTATCTCCTCCCTCCCTCCCTCCCTCCCTCCCTCCCTCCCTCCCTTCCACTCATCATCTCTGTTGAATGTGGAGTCCTTTGAAGCTTTCATTTTCTCTCCTCGTCTGTATTGCGGTGATTAAGGGTTTAGTTGTTATTATTTTTCTCTATTCTCGTAAGTCGATTCAAAGTTTTTTCTTTTCGTTTTGATGTGACCGAAACTTTTCAGAAGTATTATTCCTCTTTTTTTTGAGCTGCCGTCTATGTGATTTTTGTTTGATGACTTACCACTTCTCTGTCTGTCCTGTCTCTCTCTCTCTCTCCCCCTCTCTCTCTCTCTCTCTCTCTCTCTCTCTCTCTCTCTCTCTCTCTCTCTCTCTCTCTCTCTCTCTCTCTCTCTCTCTCTCTCTGCATTTCTACATACGTCTACGTTTAACTCAAATGCAGTCATAC
>BOPN01000273.1:133987-141487 GCA_017312705.2 Penaeus japonicus
TATATATATATATATATATATATATATATATATATATATATATATATATATATATATATATATATATATATATATATATATATATATATATATATATATATATATATATATATATATATATATATATATATATATATATATATATATATATATATATATATATATATATATATATATATATATATATATATATATATATATATATATATATATATATATATATATATATATATATATATATATATATATATATATATATATATATATATATATATATATATTTATATATATATATATATATACATATATATATATATATCTTCCTTTATTTATTTATTTTTTGTTTTCTTGTTCTTAACCCCTCTCCACTCTACCCCCCCCCCCTCTCTCTCTCTCTCTCATCACACGTGAGAGCCAGGTGTGATGACACCCGGCACCAGCGCGGACTGCAAATTGCGGTGTCACTGGACTTGCAGCACCAGCGTTGCGACTATCGAAATCTAACCCCTCCCTGTGGATGCCACGCAGCATCCGTGGTGAGAGGCTTTGTCGTGGGTGCCCAACTGCCCATGCCGCTCACGATAGGCATTTTGGAGGGCAGGTGGTGAGAGCGCCTTGTTACGCCCATGGGTTGTGAGAATACTCCGGGTAGTGAACTCCCTTTGTACCTTGCGACGGCATCTTGCATCGAGGGTGGCCGGAATGTGCGATGGCAGAACACCGTGTCGAAGGCTAACAACTAAACAGTGCAAGAGGATCAACTATTATGGCTATCTTCTATGTGTCTGCTTATCTTTTTTTTTCACTGTTTCTCCCTCCCTTTTTATCACTCCTCTCTCTCTCTCTCTCTCTCTCTCTCTCTCTCTCTCTCTCTCTCTCTCTCTCTCTCTCTCTCTCTCTCTCTCTCTCTCTCTCTCTCTCTCTCTCTCTCTCTCTCTCTCTCTCTCTCTCTCTCTCTCTCTCTCTCTCTCTCTCTCTCTCTCTCTCTCTCTCTCTCTCTCTCTCTCTCTCTCTCTCTCTCTCTCTCTCTTTTTTTTTTTTTTTTTTTTTTTTTTTTTTTTTTTTTTTTTTTTTTTTTTTTTTTTTTTTTTTTTTTTTTTTTTTTTTTTTTTTTTTTTTTTTTTTTTTTTTTTTTTTTTTTTTTTTTTTTGTTTATTGTTTGTTTGTTTTCTCTATATCTTGCTCGCTTGTCTCTCTTTCTTATCGCCTACGTCTCTCTCTCTCTCTCTCTCTGTCTCTCTCTGTCTCTCTCTCTCTCTCTCTCTCTCTCTCTCTCTTTCTCTCTCAACTCTCTTTTTCTCTTTTTTTCTAACTTTCTTTTGCCTTTCTACCTCTTCTATGTGCACTTGAGTAAGTGTGGATGATATACCATTTTGATTTCTTTTTATATTCTCCATTCATCTGCCTGTTTTTTTTATCTACCTTATTATTATTTTTATTATTACTACTATCATTATTATTATCTTCATCATCGTTACTATTTTCATTATTATTATTATTATCATTATTATTATTACTATTATTATTATTGTTGTTGTTGTTGTTGTTGTTGTTGTTGTTGTTGTTGTTACTATTATCATTACAATTATTATTATTATTATCATTATTATTATTATTATTACTATTATTATTATCATTATTATTATTACTATTATCCTTATTACTATTATTATTATTACTATTATTATTATCATTATCATTATTATTATTATTATCCTTGTTATTGCCATTATTATTATCATTCCCCTTTTCTCCCTTGCTCTTACTTCCCAATCTCTACCTCACTCCATTTCCTCCCTTTTCTCTTTCGCTCTCCCGTCCCTCCCTCCCTCCCTTCTCGTCCCTCCTTCCCTCCCTCCCTTCCCGTCCCTCCCTCCTTAACTCCTTTCCTGTCCCTCCCTCCCTTCCCCGCCTTCCCTCCTTCCCTTCCCATTCCGTTCTCTTTCCCTCCCTCCCTCCTTCCCTTTCCGTCCTCTTTCCCTCCCTCCCTCCATCCTTCCCCTCCTGTCCTCTCTCCCTCCCTCCCTCCCTCCCTTCCCGTCCTTTCTCCCTCCCTCCCTCCCTCCCTTCCCGTCCCTTCTTTCCCTCTTTACCACTCTACTTGCCTTTATGGTTTCTCTTCTTTTCTTCCCTCCCTCTCTTCCTCCCTCCCTCACCGTTACCGGGTTAAAAAGAGCAGAGACTGAAATGATGAAGGGGGACAAGCAAAGTTTGAAAGGTAAATGGGAATCAAGGTTATGTGGCGGTGACGGGAAGCAGACTGTTTGGTGTTCAGACGGTCGTTACGTGGGTGGGGTGTTGGGGGGTACTTGGAGTGGGTGGTACGAGAGAGGTTGGATAGGGGGTTGGGGGGTGGGGAAGTTTTGTTCCTGATGAGGATGTGTCGGGGTTAGGCTGGGGTTACGTTGCGTGACAGGTTGGGGCCTGGATAGGTAGGAGGGACGGCGATACTTACTTGTTGGATTTATTGGCTATCAACCAGCGGCACAAGCCAAGGTTATTAAGCCAATGATTCCATTTTATTTTATCAATCTATAGAAGGTCATAAAGTTTTGTCTCCTTTAGAAAAGTGATTATTTTACTGATTATTTTTTCGTTGTTGGATAATAAATTTGTTATGTGGACGGCGATCCGAGAAGGAAAGGAGAAGATGGGTTGTATGTTGTTTTCTTCCCCAAGTCTGAAAGCAAAGGAGGGTGGGTCGGGTGGGGTGGCAGGCGTCTCGGGAGGGGTTTAGCAGACGGGTACACCTTCCCTTGCCGTACAAGTAAACAAACGGTAGATGCCAAGCAAGGCCTTGATCCTGAGAGCCAACAAGTCTAGCACTTATATTGATCAGCTCTGAACACATCCTACTGGGTTTGTACCATGGCATGACGCATACACTGACATACATTCCAGCCTCGTGCCTCTTTGACGAGTTTAGGCATGCTGATAAGTCGTGGTAATAGTTGAGAGTAGATAGATACATGTGAATAACCATAGAAAGGGTCTACCTTGTGTGAAGGGAACCGAACGTGCGTATGCTCGTCTGTTGCTAGAGGTGGGGAGTGAAGCAAGTCATGCCGACACCAAATAATAGCCACGACAAAGAGAAGAAGAATGAGGAGGGGTCAGAGGATAAAGGTTGACGTGCGGTTTAATCTGCAGGAGTGAGATGGTGGAGGCATAACGCTGCATTGTTTATTCAAATGTGTGCCTGCATAGGTACATGCGCGTACTTAAGTAAGAATGCCGACGCTTGAGCTCAAAGCCCATTAAACCACGATGACTTTGCGGGTTGTGTGTTTAAAAGTGGTGATTGGGTTAATGTATGTGACATTGGTGACGGAGCTTGACCCAGGATCACCACACCCCATTTCGAAGTTGACCTTTCGGCACCTGACCGCGTCCGTATCCCTTTGCATAAAGTGCTATCTTCTAGTTTCCATCCCGCCGTGCTTTGTCACATCATCATGCTCCTCGCGTCGCACGTGGCCCGTGTCGCAAGTTTTCACTCCTTCGTGACCTTGACAAAAGCGTCGTCACGTCTCAGATCTTTTATCACGCCCCTGGCCACCGCCCCACGTTACCTGGGTCCTTCAACTCGCCTCGTCACCGTTGACCCTGTCACCGCGCCCACCTCACCTGCCACGCCTGACCCCGAAGCTACATTTCACTCTACCTCGCCGTCTCTCTCTGTTACTCTCGCTCACCTGCCGCATCACTTGCCTTATCACCCCCTTTGGCTTTGCCGATCAAGACGTTTCATCGCAGCACACAAGGCCTCTCGTCGATGCACCTCATCGCCCGCGGCCTCTAATACAGCTGACCCGTCGCACCCCGTCGCCTAACGCCCTGCCTCCTTTCTGCTCGTCACGCACGCACCCACACGCACGCACCCACACTCACGCACGCACACGCACGCACACTCACGCACACGTACGCACACGAACAAGCACACACACACACACACGTACGCACACGAACAAGCACACACACACACACACGTACGCACACGAACAAGCACACACACACACACACGTACGCACACACACACACACACACACACACACACACACACACACACACACACACACACACACACACACACACACACACACACACACACACACACACACACACACATACACATATATATTCTCTCTCTCTCTCTCTCTCTCTCTCTCTCTCTCTCTCTCTCTCTCTCTCTCTCTCTCTCTCTCTCTCTCTCTCTCTTTCTCTCTCTCTCTCTCTCTCTTTCTCTCTTTCTCTCTCTCTTTCTCTCTCTTTCTCTCTCTCTCTCTCTCTCTCTCTCTCTCTCTCTCTCTCTCTCTCTCTCTCTCTCTCTCTCTCTCTCTCTCTCTCTCTCTCTCTCTCTCTCTCTTTCTCTCTTTCTCTCTTTCTCTCTTTCTCTCTCTCTCTTTCTCTCTCTTTCTCTCTCTTTCTCTCTCTCTCTCTCTCTCTCTCTCTCTCTCTCTCTCTCTCTCTCTCTCTCTCTCTCTCTCTCTCTCTCTCTCTCTCTCTCTCTCTCTCTCTCTCTCTCTCTCTAATTTTCGTCTTGCCCTCTCCCTTCGGTTTTCCCCCACACTTTCGTCCTCTCGAATTCCCTCTCCACGCCCCTCTCCCTCACTCCTCGCAGCGCCTATAACATGAATGGACTGCCTCCCCATCCTCTCTCGAACATGGATCTAAGACGCGGGCGGTGCCACTGGCCAGGGATGCGCTAGGATGGGATGGAGGGGGGGGGGGGGCGGAATAACGTGATGGTTAGAAAGTGTTGTGGAAGAGGGGATTTATTTTCTGGAGTCAAGGGGGTGATGACGAAGACAAACCAAGCGGTAAAGAAAGAGTTTTCTTCAAAAGTGCGTAAAAGATTAAATAAAAATTGCTGAGCGGGGCTAATTAGCTGCTTGACCTTGTGTGATGAATTATGCGCGAACATTGGCTTAAACTCTTGCTCTTGACATCTTTCAGTCTCTCTCGTTTATGTTACGCAACATGCCAATTGCCCCACTTACATTTTTTTTCTATCGAACTCGTCAGAATATTAAACCGATTTTTACTCCCAATACCTGGTCACGGAAAATGGTTAACTTCAGCATATTTGAGCCACCTACATTAGACCACATGGCCAACCCGCTTCTAGATATTTCTAGCTTTTTCACTTACCACGTCACGCCGTATATTGGAATCACTACTTATTTTAACCTATTTGCAATGAGATTAAGAAGGTACGAGAAGGGATCGTGAAAAACGTGTACAAAAGAGTATTTCTCGTATTACGTAGTACTGTTTATTCGCTTAGATCCTTGCATGAGGGAGAAATATGAGGAGAAACAATAGGTAGAAAAATAAAGAGAACAAAAATTATTGCAAGGAGTTTTCACTTTATCTGTTGGGACGTCGGGGCAGAATCGCATTGTATCCCGACACGATAATGTGTAGCTTGGCATTGTGGGGTCGTTTAGAGGAGTTTGCTGTAATGAGAAGAGGGGGAGCAGGGAGAAAGAGAAGAGGGGGGGGGGGGGAGAACCACCTGCTTACGTAAAGGTCATGGCTGTATTTGTGCACGCGTAATTTGCGGCCTTAGGCGTAATATGCGTGGGAGTATTATGAAGGCAAACGGTGGGCCCTTGAGCACAGTCGCCTATGGGGGAAGGGGAGAGGGTAGATGAGTCAGGGGATGGAGGTAGGAGGTGGGCGCGTGGAAGGGGAGAAGGGGGGGGGCAGGTAGCCTTGTTACGATGACCCCGCAGACTGCGTTGGGGGAGATGGTGCAAGGAAGGTTCTCGTTGTAGCAAATAGTAGGAAAACATCGTATGTAAGTGTTTTTTAAGGACTAGGTGTGAGGGTATCTTGTTACATTGCAATAGGTGTATGCAGGGAAGGCCGGGGGGCGTTACCGAGGGGTTTTAGGGTGTTTCGAAGGCGTTGAAGGCGTTTCATTCAAGAAGGAACTTGAGGATGACTGGAGTGGACGGACGGGCGGCACGACAGGTGGTGCGGGTGGGACGGGCGGACGGAGGAAAGAAGGCGGGGAGGGAGGAAGGGAGGGAGAGCGAAGCAGCATGTGTGGAGGAATAGATAGTGTAACCGCTGTAAGGAGGAGCAGATTTGTGGCCAGCAAGAAATTGCAAGGTGATTTGAGAGAACGGTAGTGTGGCGGTTAATGCGACACGGGGAGGGGGCGAGGGTGGTGAACCAGCGTGGCGGGTTAAGACAAGGGCTGATGTGTAGCAACATAGACGAGGGAAAGGCAAAAAAAAATAATATTGGGATTTTTTTCTCTCGGTATTTCAAGACTAAAGCCGATACTTATGAGAATAATAATATGAAGGAAGTCACTTGGGAAGACGGTTACGGGGTAAGAGAGAACGCGAGTAGGGGGCGTGGTGGGACTACACCCACGCCGAACAGTGTGAGTGGTTCGGGATCAGGTACCTTGGAAGAGACTATGGCAAAACTTGTGAGTGTGGCTGGCCGTGGGCGTGTGGTATCTTCTTACCCTCGGGATTGAAACGTAGGAGGTAAGCCCATTTAGTGGGTAAAGCCCATGGTGAGTTCTAAGAGGATGGACGACCTCCTCCTTACCAAGCTCCTCACTCCTTCGATATCCCACACAGTGTTGTCTGCACGACAAGAAGACATTGATAACATTGATAACGTTTTTACGCGCTTGGATGTTTGCGTTACCTGATGTCGTACATACTGTAGCACCTTTGGTTTAGGGATCCTCTGTTCGGATTACTAGGTCAGAATGCTCGCATGGCAGCGAAATTACATTGATTTCCTAATAAAAAAGAGAGCTAGAGCAACGAGAGTAATAGTCAAGAGTAGGAGGATTATTAGGATTCAAATTGGATCCTAAGTAATCCTAAGCTCAAAGGCATCAAATTGCATGGAGAATGGCCTGCAAGCTTCAGATCACACATGAGGCCATTTTGCATTCAAATTTACACGATAGCCCCTGGAACTTGATATTTTCGAATGTTACTTTTCATTAGGAAATAAGAATGCCTGGCGTATTTTAGTGTATTTTCCTCACGTTGTTCATCCACCTTATTCCCATTTTTTTATTGCTTCTTTATGTGCTCTCTCCCTTTTTTACTTATAAAGGAGTACCTTTGTTATATGGCACTGCAATTTTATAGCCCTCTTTGTTGTGTTCAGTCGCTTTTGTTATTTTTTCCTTAGGTATTCTACTTATTTTTTTAATTGATATCCAAGTATGGAATAATTTCCCGTGGATGGTCTGTGAAAACTTTTCTCTTTCTTTGATTCAAAGGGCGCTTGTAATTCGTGAAATTATTATATCTCTCAATTCGACGAATTCGTAAAGAATGGAAAACTCAAGACTGATATTGACGTTAATTGGTGAGAAGGATAATAGAAGGTATCTTTTTCTGCGCAATGCCCAATCGTTATGTTCTGATATTAATAGTTATTGTATCATTACAATTCTCATTGATTATTGATTATTAGTTGTGAGTATGATAAGGAAAGTGAGATTGATTGTGG
>BOPN01000273.1:146487-153987 GCA_017312705.2 Penaeus japonicus
GTGCGCAGAGGGCGAGCGCGCACGACCCTCTCGGCTCCCGTCCCGTCTTTGTCTTCAGTCTGGTCCCAGATTGATCATGGAGTGAAGTCGAGAAGCGCGTGGCACTCGTGTGATAGCGCCCTTTTGTGTATTATTTGTAAATATTGCAAGAGCTGTGTAATATAGTGTGTACATTTTGAATCGAAGTAATGCGGGAGTTGAATGAAGAGATGGTGAGTACGTTTAGAGTTTGTGTATTAAAGCGCGGGAAGCGAAGTGCAACAAGTTATGCGTGCTCGGCGGCCATGTTGGGATCGCTTAGTTCCCATCGCGGAATATGTTGTTTTTTCCACATTTTCTTTGTGATTCGTCTATTCTCTACATTCGGGAAGGGGAGATACCAGTACTACATGCTAGGTAGTAGTCGTGAAAGTGAATTTAACTCTGAAAACGTATGGAGGAACGTGACAAATGTCAAGTGACGTTTTGGTGGCAGTGACTAAGGAAGTCGGAGCAGTTGGCAGACCTGGGTTCCCGCGGCGATGCCATGTTGGGAGATATCCTATACACAGGGATGCTTCCTCTAAAGCTACATGATCTTGTGGTGGTTACGAGATCTCCGGTTATTTGGAGTGTCGTCTAGAAAGTCTATGGTGTGTGAGGAACAAGGTAATCCTCAGGGGAGGGTTGACCATGGACCTGAGTGGGGTTGGTATTGTTTTCACTTCGCGGACCCAGGTGTTTCGGTCTCGTCTCATTGGCCGTTCACTTTAAGGGTATTAATAAAAGCCTCTCCGTGGGAGGAACGGCTGAGCAAATGTTCAACGCTGACAAAAGTCAAGTGCCAGGGGAACATGTCAGGCCGAATTAATTAGATTTACCTGGAATGCAGAACCAATAAAATGCACGTTAAAGCACCCACACCTGCCAGCCCCAGGGTAGAATGTCTGGTGCCTTCACCTTGGTGATTGGTCGCATCTTCACCTGGCCGTTTCACTAATTACACATTTTTACCGTAGATCCTGAATTATCTGCCTAATGGTACTTTAATTTGATCGTATTATTGCTATTATTGGCAACGTAAAGTTTTCCCTCGCATGAGAGGGTCATAAACGACCATTGTCAGTTCTGTAAGAAGTCGTTATTTTCTAATGCCACAAAATGCTAGTTTATTATTTAGGGGCCTCTTCGTCGTCAAAGCTGACTTGATTATTTGAGACTTCCACGGTTATCCGACAGCATTAAATGATTTTTACTGTGGCTAACACCGAGTCTGATACAAGTTAGCTGCCTGTATATTTCTGTTTTGAATGGGATTTGTAGATTTTCCAAGTTACATTCAAATTTCCGGTTCAATGCACTCTTGGTTTATCACAAATTAACATCGTTCTTCAGGTAGGAAAATATATGATGAAAAAAATCCGGATATCTCGAACAAACTTAGCCTGACATTACCTTACTCCCTATCCCTTATATTCTCCAGACAAAGTTGATATAGCTCTCAGAATATATGGCCCGCCTCTTATTAGTCAGATATTCATGTTCTTAAGCTTTATTTTTGACTGAAGAGGTGATATACCGCCATTGTTGTGCATAATTGAGCTCAAACACGGCTAAGACGAGGCCACGTGGAGAAGTCACGGTTTAGATGAGCAACCTTTGTTTTTCTGCAGAGAAGTGAGTGACGGTAAAGTCTTGAATGTCGAAACGAAATCATGCACTTTCGCATTTCGAGTCATGCAGTACTAACAAGTATATTGTATATTAGTCCAGCCCACGTACTCCCCTCCGCATGGTATAACCGGTCATGGATAAGAGCCATGTGCTTCCCCTCCGAATGTGGTTGTAGGTTGTTGTTTATATATTCCGCTTGCTACACGTGGTTATCAGCGCCCCCGCAACCAAGAACTTTGATGGGCAGCTGCAAACCTCTTGATGTAGGAGATCGTTATATCGTGCATGGGGTTGTGTGCACGTTTGAGACGATAATGCGCCTAGCGATTGGTACTTGAGCCATGTTTTCACTGCAAAATGATCCACGTGTTAGATTGTTTATAACCCCCCCTTTCTCTCTCTCTCTCTCTCTCTCTCTCTCTCTCTCTCTCTCTGAAAGCACTGCACTCTGTACATTGCATTACTTGTAACGCTGTATCTGAGAACAGCTGATTAAGTTCTGTTATCCAATATATATAATTGTATTTGCATTCATATAGCTGTACTGATTCTTTTAGTCTTAATGTCTTGTTCTATAAATATATATCTACGCTCCTCGCAGGCCGCCCAAGCGCGCCACGCCACGCCTTTTCATGTAAACAGTACAACCACTATACTCAGAGAACCTATTCTACAAACCATATAAAGCAATAGGTATAGGTCTACATTGACGTCACGTAGGAATTCATATGACGTCATGTAACAAGCCTACGGGCCTGGATATAAACGCTCCCCTCGGAAAGTCTCACCAGACAAGGGGGACACCGAGGGAGTTACCATAGCTCCACTGTACCATTGCTGCCCAAGAATAAACCCTGTTAACCTGAACTTCGTCTGGACTTCTCCTCGCTACCACGGTGTCACACCGACACCCTTTACCTGAGATTGCTGAACGAGACTCTGTCAAGAAACGCCTGCTGACCGCACAATTCGGCCACCTTACATGAGTGATATTTAGGTTATTCACTTTCGTGTGGATCTTTTGACCAGTAGTGTTGATCTAGACTTACCATCGATATTTACTTTTAATCTATTCACTTAATTCTTTGTAAGATGATCAAACAAACAATCACAAATTCCTGTGAACGAAGAAACAAATTGGAAATACGAAAGTGGGTGATAGGAACATGATTGATATGCCAAGGAAAGCTGTAGCGTCTCGGGCTCGTTGTTGGAAGAAACAGGAGGGAGAAGCAAATGATTAGAAACAGGATGATGGTGACGGTGACCACGCCCTCCCTGCTAGGGAACCCCCACCACCTGAATATTCGACACGCAAACCCTCTCCCTCTGTCCCTCTCTGTCTCCTCCCCCCTTGCCTATGTCATCGGCTCCCCATACAGTGTGTTCTATCATATTAGAAGCTATTCACTAAATCGTTAATAACCCTCTTCCCCCACACTCCTCCACACACTTCTTATCCTGTACCTTCCTCCCTACTTTCCCCCGACATTCTCAACCCCCCAAACTCCCCCTCCTCCCACACCATCACGAGGTCGAAGAGCCCTATCTGGAGTACGTCAGCTTATTATTTGGGTCTAGATATAAAATAGTACACAACATACGTAATATGTGGTTAGATATAAAAACAGATGTACATACATATAACATACACACACACACACGTGTGTGTGTGAATATATATATGTATATATATATGTATATATATATATATATGTATATATGTATATACATACATACATACATACATACATAAATGCATACATACATACATATACTTATACTTATACTTATACTTATACTAATATACATATACATATACATATACATATACACATACATATACATATACATATACATATACATACATACACATATACTTATACATATACATATACATATACATATACATATACATACACACATACATATACACATATACAAATACACGCGTACGTACATACATACATAAATATGTATGTGTGTGTATGTATACACGTCTATCCCTGTATGCATACATATATATACGTTCATTTATGTATACATATTTGTAAATATGCATATATTTATATATAGATGTATACACATTTGTATATATAGACATACTTCTGTAAATTTCTACATATATGTATATATCTATGAATATACACGTGTATGTATGTATGCATGTATTAATGTATATGTACGATTATATATATATATATGTGTATATCTATATGCACTTTGTGTGTGATATATATATATATATATATATATATATATATATATATATATATATAATGTATATATATATATGTATGTATATATAATGTATATATATATATGTATGTATATATAATATATATATATGTATGTATATTTATTTATTTGTGTGTGTATTTATATACTGGTATATTTACATATACACAAATGTATTTTAATGTATATATATATATATATATATATATGTACATATATATGTATATATACATGTATATACATATATATATGTATATATATACATATATACATATATATATATATATATATATATATATATATATATATATACATATATATATGTGTGTGTGAATGTTTATGCGTATTATATATACTTATAATTATTTCATGTATGTGTTTGATTATTATTATATGTAAGCGTATCTGTACATGCATTTGTGTATGGCCGTATATATATAATGTAGGATTTACTATGTATCGCATTATGTATAATTTACTTTATATATTATATGATATATATAGTACACATACATACATACATACATACATGTATATATACATTATGGATATATAAACACACACACACACACACACACACACACACACACACACACACACACACACACACACACACACACACTCACACTCTCACTTTATACACACACTATTATCAATACATATTTTTATATATGTACACACATTTACATTATTTATATGTATGTATATACACATTTATAGGTATGTAATTTTTATACATAAGTATTTATATATTCATATGTGTATGTATATATATATATATATATATATATATATATAAATGTAGATAAACATAATTACCACACTCACAAACAAACAAACCAACCAACCTACACACATACGCGCACGCATATATTTGTGTGTGTGTGTGTATGTATATGTATGTATGTATGTTCGTATGTATGTATATGCAGGTCTATGTATTATCTATTTTTATTCATTTATATATATATATATATGAATAAAAATAAATTATTCATAGACATGCACACACACACACACACACACACACACACACACACACACACACACACACACACACACACACACACACACACACATATATATATATATATACATATACATATACATATACATATACATATATATACACATATATATATGTATGTGTGTCTGTCTGTCTGTCTGTCTGGCTATGTGTGTGCATGTGCGTGTGCGTGCATGCATGCGTTCAGGCGGGTGATTGTTTTATAAATGGCAACAGATTTTTTAAAAATTCATAATGTTATCCCCCAAAATGAAAGAGCTTGATCGTGGCATAGGTATATCGAATATACAAGTCTTATATCCACATCAGTTTGAGGAACTACAAACTGGAGGTGGTTATCTACCTGAGCAATCTATGCCATTCATGCCAGTGTTAAAGTAAGGTTGTTATCTTGAAAACTTGGTCAGATATTGAACATGTACTCAGATTAATTGCATTCCATTTGAAATACGCAACAATCCTATTCTTCCGGAGTGTGACATCAATGCATGTAGTACTCGTTGAAATGTCGAAGTCACCTGGGAACTCCCAGGAAATATATTACTATTATTATTTGAGAGAGAGAGAGAGAGAGAGAGAGAGAGAGAGAGAGAGAGAGAGAGACTGAGTGGGGGAGGGGTGGAAGATTGGGTATTTATAGCAGCACCATACGGCCGAAGACGTGTCTCGCAGCATTAGCCAGCCCCCACAGCTTCTTCGGATTACCTTATATCCTTAAGTCTTGTTCTCCGTACTGCAGGTTGCACTACATTAGACTCGACCTTGAGTGAGGTAGTAGAACAGGTGTTGTAAGGCGGCAGAGTCGGGGCTTGCACGTGAGCACTTATCGGGGTTTACTAGCACGTGAGGTGGCCGTACCAGCGTGAGGTGCCAGCGGCAGGGCACCCCTCCCTCCACCCCACACACAGACACTACCCCTTTCCACCAGGCACCCACCAGACCCGGCTTGCTTTGCCCAACCTCACTTCTTTTATGCACGTTATACACATTTGTACTTCTTGCTCTGTTATACGATAACTTTATTTCATTCATGAAAATACGTTCTTGTTTAAGGTAAACACACACATGTTATATTTTGATGCGAAGACACTATGGGGGATACTAACACCCACCCTCCGTATGGGAAGGCTAGGTACGGTTGGGTGGCAGTAGGGGCAGGTCCGCCAGTCATCTCTGTGCCCGGTGCCAGCTTAACCCACACTGGTGGAGCTCATGCCTCAGTACTTCTCTGTGTGCGTGTGTGTGTGTGCGTGTAATCTAGTGTGCTGGGACTGCTGTGGCCGCAGGATAAAGTGTCTTTAGATAGGATAACATTACAACTCATCAGAAGTAGTGAAGACAACGTGTTGTGAAGATGCCGGTGGTGTTTGCCTTGCTGCCGTGTACCCTTCCTCCTTCCTCGCACGCCGCCGTGCCCGCCAAGGTATGATGGTATTCTCCTGTGGTCCGATGGTTCCCCGTCTTCTGAACAAGTTCTGTAACGATGTTAATCAGTTCTAGCATTTCGTATTGCGATATTTTTATCATTGTGGGGGTACTGTTTCGTAAGGGCACTGGCAGTCTCGATATAATGAAGGCCCGTTTGGTTGTTTTGTTGAGGCTTCGCTACTCGGCCTACTTGGTATGGGGCCAGGACAACGCATGGCCACACCGGCGTGCGCTGACCCTTGGCTGATCACATCGCTTTTGCATTCCTTTTTGTTATTCACATGACCGTCTTCTCAAAGTACAATCTGATTGATATGCTTCAGTAGTGATTTTCTGTACAAGTAGTTTTTCCAATGATGGTTTACAGATCGTGGATAAATCAAGACCGTGACCTGACTCGCCGTTGTCATATTTCTGTCTGTTCTTGCGTGTGTGACCAACATTTAATCATAAGTATTATCCGTTTCCCACGGAATACGATATACTCACGTCTAGTCTAGTGGTTCCGAGCAAGTCTTTTAAATGTGATGGTTTAACTTCATGTAAACTGCGTAGAAATTACCCTTTTTGGTTTGGCAGGGTAAAGTGTTCCTCAATACATATGGGCTCCCCTTGATACATCTAGCCGTGAAGGCATTATGATACCCACTGTCTAATCAGAGGACTGTAGTCATATGTACGGCTGTTAGTACTTTCCCATTGCCAGCTATGTCATGTGAGAGCGGCAAAAGGAAAGGGTTGTATCGGCGGCGGCAGCAGCAGCAGGCGGAGGACCAGCTGAGCGGAGTCCGTTCATTGAGGAGGTGAGGGAGGCTACAATCGATCCCTGGTATCGATTAGCGGGTTGGTGTGGGTGCGGGTAGGGTGAGGTCTGGATCCGCTCATCCTGCCCTGGCTACGCCCGGCCGCATTCTCTTACTCGTAAATATACACACGCTTTGCACGTGTAGTCTCTTAAATATGCTTAAACACTTGCAGGTATAAATCGAATGTCAATCATTTATCCGGATGACCTTGACCCTGCTTATGATTGGTGTAGTTTGCGTTTAGCTGTGTTCTTGTTTCGATGTCAATATCGTTTCGTATTCGATTGCTCTTCCACATTCACTTCCGGTGCGGTATTTTTCTTTCCACTGTTTTCTTGTTCTTCAGAT
>BOPN01000273.1:158987-173880 GCA_017312705.2 Penaeus japonicus
TTCTACTCTCCAGCGCGTCCAGCTATATTTAAGTGCGAGTTGTTGGGTTGTAGAAGGTTATCGTCGGGTCAGATCTACTTTTTGCTCAAATCGAGAGCGAAAAAACATCTCTTTGTTGTGACGTGTTTGTGGTCGCATCTTCAGTGGCGCCTCTTTCGCTGGTTGTAGATTAATATGTTTCTGTTCGTTTTTGAGTTGTTAAAGTAGTTGGGTGGAAAATTTGTTTGCTTCACGAACACTGAAAAATAGCTTAGTATTGATTACCGAACGCAACTGCTCCAGAAACTTTTGCTTGACACCGACGCACAGTTTTGCCATGGGTTGTCTTCTTAGTTATAGAAGTATAGGGATTTTAATTAAGTAAATGTTGATCCTCTGGTTGGCAGGAAAATTGCTCTCTCTCTTACTCTTCAGAATATTTCTAAGTATTTCTAAACCTTTTTGTCTTCAGATCGCGAAGAAATGGGGGGGGGGGGGGGGATCTGGCCTTATTTGGAAGCACACAGCAGTAGGGAAAGATATAGACCTAAGAGGGACTTTAGGTAATCAGTATTTTCTTCGTCATCTTCTAGATTTAATTTGGCTGGCCTCTCACAGGTCCTCATATATGCTTGTGTTGGAAATGCAGGTGCACTTTTTTCCGTGCGCACCATGGCAGCAGGTGCAGCATGGTTCCACAGTAGGAAGGAGGGAGAGCGAAAGTACATGTAGTGTGACGCAGCGGGAGGTGGTAAGGTTGAGCTGGCCGAGAGTGCCGTAACAGCCACAGACGCAGCACCTAGCAACACAAATGTGATGGGAAATACACCAACATCGTCTAGTTCAATATTTTTAGGACTTGTATCGACACATGCAGCGTCACTTATTACCATAATCAAACAGTTCCATCTTGGCCATGCTGACCTGTGACTAGCTTGTGACTATGTCTCCTTCCTAGCCTTGCCTGCTCAGTATCGAAATGGCCCTCGTCGGTAACAGTCGGTGCATTCGAGATCCTTGGGTCAGGGTGGCTGCATACCATGTCGACCTTGGCCCTTTCCACCGTGAATCATGACTGTATTTAGTGTGGGTGGCAGAGTTTTAAACGTTAGGTAGGCTTTTTGGTGGTCTGCCTGAGCGTTGCCGACCGAAGGCGGTGCTCTCTCGAGGGCCGAACTTTTCGGAGCAGCTGAGGCAGAGACAAGGCGTTGATTATTAAGTGGAGGTACAGGCAGCTCGTGATGTTTCGGCTGATAGAGGACGAACGGAGAAAATGTCTGGGTGTTTGGTCGTGATCGAAGTACCTAACGTATTGGCACAGGATAGATCGGAGAGCGGGGGGTCAAGGGTAGGCTGATGGGTGACGGCGGGACGGCACACGGGCGTAAGGACGAGCCAGCCAGCAGCATCGATCCAGCCAGGGCGGCAGTAGGGCTGTGTTTACCAGGTCCTCACCACGCCTGCACGCGCGCACTCAGACTAGCGCTCATACACAGCCTAGCACATACACAATCACACACCATACAACAATCTCTCTCTCTCTCTCTCTCTCTCTCTCTCTCTCTCTCTCTCTCTCTCTCTCTCTCTCTCTCTCTCTCTCTCTCTCTCTCTCTCTCTCTCTCTCTCTCTCTCTCTCTCTCTCTCTCTCTCTCTCTCTCTCCTCTCTCTCCTCTCTCTCTCTCTCTGTCTCTCTCTGTCTCTCTCTGTCTCTCTCTGTCTCTCTCTGTCTCTCTCTTTCTCACACTACACACACACAAACACACACACACACACACACACACACACACACACACACACACACACACACACACACACACACACACACACACACACACACACACACACACACACACACTACAAACACACGCACACTACAAACACACGCACACTACAAACACACGCACACTACACACACACGCACACTACACACACACACGCACACTACACACACACGCACACACACTACACTACACGCGCACCACACACACTACACTACACGCGCACCACACACACTACACTACACACCCCCACACTACACTACACGCACACCCACACTACACTACACATGCACCACACACACCACACTACCGCACACCACACACTACACTACACGCGCACCACACACACTACACTACACGCGCACCACACACACTACACTACACGCGCACCACACACACTACACTACACGCGCACCACACACACTACACTACACGCGCACCACACACACTACACTACACGCGCACCACACACACTACACTACACGCGCACCACACACACACACACACACACACACACACACACACACACACACACACACACACACACACACACACACACACACACACACACACACACACACACACACACACACACACCGCAACCCATATACAGGCACTTCCCACTCACTACGCACGGCTTCCATGTATGCTCATGGGTATTTAGGATATGCATAGATGTATATTCTCAGAAACTCCATGTAGACACGCAGTCCGCAAGCTGGTTCCATAGCTGTTTTCCATGTGTGTGTGATTGCTTAGTGTGCATGTCTGTCGGCGTCTATGTATGTATAAGTAGGTATGCGTATGTGAGGTTCCAAAGGAGTCAGCCACAGTGCCTTCCCAATATTTGATGATTCGGCATTCTTCACGCAGCCGAGTTTCTTGGGTTATGACTGGGTGGTAGGATGTTTGTGTCGCGTATTTCATGGCGATTTTTTATCATATACATCACGTTTCTCAATTGCAACCAGGTAAATGTAATATCGTGTTTGAACCTTATACTCGCCTCATTTTATAAACTTGGAAAAAATGTATTTCGCGTATCAGTTGTATGCGAGATTAATGTGGAAAATTAATCGGTCGGATAAATTATATATCCTTTATCTAGAGTAACTTTATGCCACTTGTATGGGGTGCAGGTGCTGCTGGGTTACTAGTCCGTGGCGGTTTGCCAACAGCGGGTGCCAGGACAGGGTCTACATACGTTCCTTATATACACATGCCATCCCACTCAGTGCCCCGGCCTCCAGCCCTGGCCTCATCACACTACCTCAGTCTCTAGCTCTGGGCTCGACACCACCCATGTCTCCAGAAATGAACTTAGTGTCACCAGCGCCTCCTAATTCGAGTTAAAACGCTGGCTCCGCTTTGTCTTCCGTGTCCACCTCTTCTATTTGCCAGCGTACGGCTTTGAAATGAACTGATGCTCATATCAATTCTCATCCATTCCTTGGGCAGTTTAATCCTTTAATGAAAAATAACGGCGGTACTCACCTTCACTGCCTCGTATTACCCCATCTCGCCATGCAGCCCGGCATCATCTCGACGCTTTTCTCTCCTTCGTGCAACGTTACCCTTGCGCTTCATCCTATTCCCACATAATTTAGCCGTCCCTCTAAAAATGGCGCATTTCCCTGTCCTCACACACCTGAGTCATCTTTGAGAGCTTAGCGTTAACGGCAGACGGCTACATCGATTGGTCGGATTTATGACCTTTGATTACCCCATCTCCGCTTCGATAAGGGACTATCGGTTGGTCAGAATACCCATGGGTATAGTCCATACTTTACAGATTCATAAATTCCCAACCCTTTGACCTGTAGTAAACCCAGTTAGGGCTCCCCCCACCTCGCTTTGGTCCGTCCACTGTGCCACCCGTAGGTACCACGTCAGTGTGTGGTCACGGCCACGAGTCCCACTCCCTCCAGGGCGCCGGCTCCAGTTCTCCTCCCCGCCCCTTTCTCTCCCCGGGACTGCAGCCCCACTCCTTCATATTCGTCAGACATTGCTTGACCTCTTAGCTCTTTCCTCCTGTATTTATAAGACCGTTTGCGGTATCTTGACCCTTTTCGTCTTCGTCATATTTAATCTTATGCATTGTTCCATTTGGCGATTCACGCATTTTCCTCCAGTCTCGAAATGTCTCTTCTCCTGAGCAAGTCTGCTGATGCTCTTGCAATCATGTTAATTTTTCATCATCCGCTCTTTCTATCATTACAGGGCTCTTGTGTCTTTGCATTCGTTTATCCCCTTTTCTAAAACCCGGTATTTTCCATGCCGCGCGCCAGTTTTCGCCGGCCGTTTAGTAGGCGCAAGGTGTTTTGGCAACCTTCTTGAACCTTGTTCATGTACTGCTGCTTCTGGCAATGACAAGCTCACTGTGCTTGTTTGATAACTGAGTAGAACCCCAAATTGTTTTATTGTATTTTTCATATTTATTTCCCTTTGTTTTTGATCGAGTGCTAGAGTATTTGTTTCTTTGATTTGATATCTTATCTCAGTTATGCTTATCAAATTTCATTTTTTTTATTGGAGAGAAAGTCGAATCAAAGAAAAGCAAGTCGAGATCTAGTCAAGAGACGTTAACTTTAGCTCGACCCCAAGTAGGCATGTGCCGGCGAAGACTGGCTGATTGGGGGCTTAGGCTTCTGATTCTTGCAAGTAGCCGGTACGACACATTCAGGGAACTATCGTACTGATTTCCTGACTTGACTGATTTCTAGAATACTAGAGTAACGATGTGATGCTGATTTATATTCTTCGGTAATTATGGAGCAAAGATGAAGCGAATCATCATTGATTCTAAGGTGCCGGTTGAATTGTTATGCTGAGGAGGTTTAATTAAGGAAAGGCTTACTGCAGTGTTACTAGTGTAGTAGGTATTGCAGTTAATGGCGAAGCCGCATTTATTATCGGGGTAGTTGTTTCATAGATTCCTAATATACATTTTTTCCTATGCAATATTTTACTGTTGTCGAAAAAAATCCTCATCAAAGCATCAGTGTTACTAAGATATATACTAGTAAACTTGATATTTTGGTGTTTGTTGTAATGTCCCGTCCAGAAGCAGTGCTGATGCTTAATCCCCCTCCTCCTTTCTCTCTCCCTTTCTCTCTCCCTTTCTCTCTCCCTTTCTCTCTCCCTCCCTCCACCCTCCTACATCCCTTCTCCTCTTCTACCTCTGCCTCTCCTTTCCTCTCTTATTCACTCCTCTTATCAATCCATCCACACGTCAGTCGGTCCTCTTCCACTTCCATCTCTCTTTTGTTTTATCCTTATATCACCCAACCCCTGTGCCCCGGTCCTTCATCTTTCGTCCATGCCACCACTGCCTTCCTTTCCCTCACTTCACTTGGCGCTGATCCAGGGGTCTCCAGGATCCTCGCCATCACGTCACTATGCACACACTTCTACACACATCCCCCCTGGTGGCCCTGGATAGGGGTTCCCCTGCTTTGGCACCTAATTCATCCAGCTCCCCCTCCTGGACGCTTCTAGAGGGGAAGGAGGGGGGTCGGGAGAGGGGAGTAAGTGGATGAGT
Organism: Penaeus japonicus; assembly: GCA_017312705.2. NCBI lineage: Eukaryota > Metazoa > Arthropoda > Malacostraca > Decapoda > Penaeidae > Penaeus > Penaeus japonicus. Next base: position 164,286 of record BOPN01000273.1, read on the forward strand.
GAGCGAGCGAGCGAGAGTGAGGACGAAGTGAGTGTCGCATTCCAGAAAGAGCAGGGAACCCTGTGGGAAGGTTCATAGTAGTCGGTCTCTGTATGGAACTTTCGTTTGGCGCTGCAGGAATGGTTCGAAAATTTTGTCAGTTCCCCAGAGGTGAATGGCAGTCTGGGTTTAACTTATTATAAATTTTAGAGAGTAGCTTATTGATGATGGGGAGTGGGCACTGACGCTCAGAGAAGTTGCCAGGGAAGGGTTTTGTCGTCGGGTATCAAGTTCTTGACACGTTGACCAAGCCTGGTCCCAGAACCTTCTTGACCGAAGCCGTTTTCTTATGAGCTACCTGTGCAGTTTTCACGGGGAGTAGTGAACCGGAACGTACAACCCAAGGAAGTGCGGGCTGCTAATCTCCGGGCTCGTTGTCCCGGTCTAAAGAGGAGCCAGTTGCGCTTTCGTTTGCATGGAGGTTCCGGAAGCGCAGTTGCCGCAGAGACTCGAAAGCGTGGTGGAGCGAGCGAGAGTTGCTGAAACGATTGTGGAGGGACCAACTGGCGGTGGTGGTGAAGGTGGCGGAGCGTGGGAGGGGAGGAAGTGGTAACATCTGCTATGTCATCAAGGAGAGTCGTCGTCCGCTCTCTTGACATCTCACCTGTCACCGAGTATCCCTGTGACGATGTTCTGTTTGTCAGCCCGTGGTGGTCCCGATTTCGGGGCTGCTGTATGCACACATTTCTGGTACTTTACTTAAAATGCTACCGGTGTATGTCATGGGCTCGGACTACCTTTATGCGGTACTATTGTATAGCGCTTTGTTTGCTGTACGGGCGAAGGGTTCGGGGTTATCCGTAAGAGAATATCAGGTGACATGGTTAATTGAAAATGTTATATCTACGCCAAGGCTTTAAATAGTGATAATTAGAAAACACCAACAACAGATTTTGAACTTCTGAGGGTAAACTTCTATAATTCATTTATTATAAACATCTATTTCAATGTTTATGATGTGAACATAGGAAATCACGGTTGTGGCCTTTCTCAAGCGTCAAACATTTTCATTATTTCAAGTAAAACCAAGAAAGAAAGCTCTCACTGGGTCTCTAGGTGTTCTGGCAATAAACAAAGTTGATGGTGAAGTGTAGACCGCTAGTTCCTCGCCATATTAGGTGCATGTCAGGTTTATAGGCGGCGTGTCCTCGGCGGTAAGGTAGAGTTATACTACAGCATACCAAAGTGCCCGCTGTTCACCTGTCTGCTGTGGTTGACCATATTAGCTGCCAACGTAAATGATGGATCGAAACTTGTTTATATAATGCTTTGTTGAATCCTCTTAACTTGGTTGATAAAGATTTAGGACGTCACGGTGGTTGTGTGTGTATGTGTACACTAGTATCTGTATAGCTTGGTTATGCAATTGGCTGGTGTATGTGTGGGTTATAGAGCGTCCCGGTGAGCCGGCGGTATTGCTGGCGGCTTCTGGCAACCCTGTCATGAACTCCGGTGTGCTGGCTGCGTTGAGAGCGACACTCGTCTTTATTGTCCCTCACCGGTGCGGAAGCGGAGACCACTTGCTCCGCTCATGTCTCCCCTGGTCATGAACTCGCCGGGGACGTGAACCACACAGCACCGGCGTGATATCCAGCTTCCGCATGCGGTGTCCTATACAGTTGTGTTCACCACGGTCGTTCTGTACACGCGCTCCTCTTTCGCGAGAACTCTTTCCCACTGCTAATACTGTCAGGACTCCGCCCCTTAACGTGTTCTTTGTACGTTCTCCTCTCCCTTCTCCCGTTCTTCCGCCCCCTCTCCACTTCCCCCCATCACTTTCTCCTTTCTCTCCCACTTCTACCCTGCATTTTCTCTCTCTCCTCCCTCCCCCTCCCCTCCCTCTCTCTTCTCTCTTCTCTCATCCTCCTCTTCTCTCTTCTCTTCTTCCTCTTCCCTCCTCCTCTTCTCTCCTTCTCCTCCTCTCTCTTCTTCCCTTCTGCCTCTCCTCTCTCTCTCCCCTTCTACCCTCTCCTCTCTCTCTCCCCTTCTACCCTCTCCTCTCTCCCTCCCCCCTCCTCCTCTCTCTCCCCCCCTCCTCTCCCTCCATCCTTTCTCCTTTCTCTCTCTCTCCCCTTTTCCTCTCTCTCCTTTTTTCCTCTCTCTCCCTCCTCAATCTCTCCCTCTCCTCTCTTCTCTTCTCCTGTTCTGCTCGTATTTTTCTCACTCTTGCTTTACCTGTGTTTTTCCCCTCCACCCTTCTTTCCAATTCCCTTATCGAGATGGTTAGTGGTCGCCAAGATTGCAAAAGCCTTGTCTCGAGAGTGATGACCATACTAATTATGGAGTCTCTCCAAGATCTAAAGGAATATGGGGTATTCGTTAATGCAAACCTGATTTGTTATATGGTCTGTTATACATACTTAGCGCCGGCGACATAGCGCATAGTTCGGCGGCGCCTCTCAGCGTGTTCATAAAATCTTGGGAGAAAGTAACCGCCAAAATGTGTACGTTGTCGTGCGGTTCATTGAATGTTTGTGCGTAGGAAGATAAAAAGAACAAGTGGCGGTGGCGTGTCTCGAAGTCCCCACCCACCCCACTCACCCCCACTCACCCCCTTCGCTCATCATCCTCGCCTTCGGGCCGTGGATCTTCCCCCTGTCTCTCTCTATATTTCCCTCCGCCTTCTCTACCTATATCCCTCCCCACTCTTCCTTCCTTCCCCTTCCCCCTTCTCCTCTTTTCTCTTTACCTCTCCCTCGCTCCCTTCTACATAACACGTGTGAACTTGACGCAAATGGTGAGATAACAGTGGAATTTGAGAGCAGGGCCCGTACAGCTCTTAGGGGACCATTAGGACAAGGGCATTCTATGAGCACTGAAGCACGAATAGGAAGCGGGAATTGTGAAGTGGATGGTTTGGTGAATGGGGCGGCAGGACGGACGGGTGAGAGGGCAGGTGCGGTTAAGGCAACTGGGAGATTCTGGGCCCGGCCACTGACCCAGCCCACGTGCAACCCCACCCTCTCTCCTATATATCTTTCTTTCCCCCACTCTCTCTCTCTCTCTCTCTCTCTCTCTCTCTCTCTCTTTCTCTCTCTCTCTCTCTCTCTCTCTCTCTCTCTCTCTCTCTCTCTCTCTCCCTCCCTCCCCCTCTCTCTCTCTCTCTCTCTCTCTCTCTCTCTCTCTCTCTCTCTCTCTCTCTCTCTCTCTCTCTCTCTCTCTCTCTCTCTCTCTCTCTCTCTCTCTTCCCCCCCTCTCCCCCCCCTCTCCTCGCTTGTTCTTTCTCTTCCATCTCCTCCTCCTCCTCGATATCACCCTTCCTCTCCCTCCCTTCCCCCGTTTCTTGATTTTCGACTACTAATATATATAAACTTTGGGGATGCCGCCATGAAGTCGGGAACGGAAACATGAATTCTGTCTTGCTCTCATTCCCTCTGCGGATTCGCTAGCATCGAGTGTGACGACCCCTTAGTATGAGAAGACAAGTGTTAGGCTACACAGGTTGTCATTACCGCGGGAGGTTAAGGGGGAGTGTGTGTGACTGATATATAGTTGAATATAGTTGAATATAGTTACACATAAAAGTAAAGTAACTCATGGCTACGGGGCTTGGATAAACACCCAGCACAAAGGAGCCTCCAGGTGAACAGATGTCCGCAGTGGATTTGCGCAGGTGCTCTTGTTTAAAAACACTTGCGATTGTCGATGATTCCAAAGTTTATTATTAGCCTCTTGTGCTTTGGTTTTGTTGTACATCAGTTCATTCAACGTCGACCAGGGCTTGCGCAACGTAAACCGTCTCATTCTATGGCCGTTGAAGTAGGTACGACACGTGTAGAGGGTTGCTTGTATCGGCGAGTAAGAGTGGGAGGGGCAACCTGCTTGTTAAACTTGTTGCTTAAGTTGACCCATTGAACTTTGTTGGAGGTATCTTATGCACGTCCGTTATCACGAAGAATCCAACTATCCATTGGCTAGGAGCATGTTTATTCTTACATTAGTATTGAGACATCATCATAGCCATTATTTCTACTACTAATACTACTCTCGTAGTTCATTTGTCACCGTTTATTGGACATGAAACCTAGTCGTATTATATCTGCTAAGTATGTGGCGCTGTTGATTTTAAGTACTTGGTCGTCGTATGAGTAAGCTTTCGTGCTCGCTCTTCATGGTGCCTCCAATTCCACCAGTTGATCTTTCTGTATTTCTCACAAATTTCTTTAGCCTCTCTGTCTCTCGATCTATCTATCTATCTATCTTTCTCTCTTTATCCCATCCTCTCCCTCTCCCTCTCCCTCCCCCCTCTCCTTCTCTCTCTCTCTCTCTCTTCCTCTATCTCTCTCTCCCTTTCTCTCTCTCTCTCTCTCTCTCTCCCTTTCTCTCTCTCTCACTCTCCCTCTCTCCCTCTCTCTCCCTTTCTCTCTCTCTCTCTCTCCCTCTCTCTCTCTCTCTCTCTCTCTCTCTCTCTCTCTCTCTCTCTCTCTCTCTCTCTCTCTCTCTCTCTCTCTCTCTCTCTCTCTCTCTCTCTCCCTTTCTCTCTCTCTCTCTCTCCTTTCTTCTCTCTCTCTCTCTCCCTTTCTCTCTCTCTCTCTCTCTCTCTCTCCTCTCTCTCTCTCTCTCTCTCTCCCTCTCTCTCTCTCTCTCTCTCTCTCTCTCTCTCTCCCTCCCTCCCTCCCTCCCTCCCTCCCTCCCTCCCCCTCCCCCTCCCCCTCCCCCCATTCCCCATGTTCCTCCCTCCCTCTCTTCTCACCGTTTCCATAACCTATGCTCGTTTCGTCTTTCTTATTTCCATGTCTTTTTCCCCCTTCGCCCTTTCTCCTTTCCCCTATTTCACGTTATTCCTAAGAGGTATTTTTGCAGCGACGGTTGTTTGTAGTAGCACATTTCTTTTTTCTCTGTCGGATATGTGTGCGTTAAGAGAGGGTCACAGCTGGCACTGTGAGTCACGTGGGCGGATGGCACTGCTTGGCATCCTTCGCACCGGCCCAATGCCTCAAGGGAACGAAATGTGTTTGTTTCGGGCCTTCCGCTCCTCTCCATCTCCTCTTTTTATCTCTTTCCGGCTTCCCCTCTTCCGTTCCCCTTTATCCTCCTCTACCATTCCGTTCGACGACTTTCTCGTTTGTTTGTTTTTGTGTGGCTTTTCTCCATTTACTTTCCTTGTAATGTCGATACAGGATGTCGACTCCTATTTCGTCTTTTTCATCATGTGGTTGCCCCCGTTCCCTTTTCTTCACCACCCCACCTTCCATTCCCTCCTTCTCTCCCTCCCTCCCTCCAAACTACCCCCTCCCCCCTCTCTCCTTCCCTCCTTCCCTCGTTCCTTCCTTATGATATACGTCTGCCAATAGTCGATTTTACTAGTTAATTGATACCGGCAAGCTTTCACAAATGACACTTGGTTGTTTGGGATTGTATTTAGCTGAAGTGTTTCAAGCGTGTGCGTATATTTTATCGCTCTTCAGTCTTCTTCTGTTTTTATTGGCATTTTTCTCTTTTTAGGGCTTTAATTCTCCCACTTTCCACGTGCTCATTGTATTCTTACCTTCTCAGTCTACGTCTGTTTCTATTCGTTTTTCCTTCTATCCTTCCCTCCCTCCCTCCCTCATCTTGTTCCATCGACTGCACTAAATTCCTCTATCGCAGTCTGTCTTCCTTCTTTGAATCATGTTTTTCTATACAGATGCCGTTAAGTATATTAAACTTCATCCGCGTGGACTGTGCATCCTCTCCTTGTGTGTCTGTCTTTGCTCGACCTTGTATACTCCAGAGTATTTGTGATGGCCAAGTCGTCTATGACATTAGTATATGTATGATAATGTTTGGTCAACTTTTGTTCTGGCTCACCTGGATTTTTTATTGACCACTTTGAGATATTTTCTTATGTACATTAGAATTGTATTTGTTTATATTAGGATGTATTCTCCCTGCCTTTGTATGTTGACAATATCTTAAACACATTTTCTTTTTCTTTCCAGGTAAGTGTAGCATGGAGCGATGTTGGTGTAAGCTAAGTGTTCATATGTTAAGTATTTTTAGAAGACCATTAGTGGATATAGTTTTGATATAGAGGATCGGTGTAGATCTAGAATTGATAGTTGTGCACTCGGTTTAAAGCGCGCATGTCGCTGTTCGTTTGTGCTCGTATACATACACGCCATGCCGCGTGCGGGTGGTAAACGGCGATGCTATGTTGGCATCGTGTGAAATACGGGAGGGGGAAACAGACTGGATAGTACATTATGTATGCTCACCCATTATCCCGACGTCCAAAGCTTCCCCTTGTTGACAGCTTCTGGCCCTTTCGCTTAGGTGCAACCCTTTTCCCCTCGGTTAGTATCCCTGCTGGTCTCCCCATGCTGTTAGGGTTTTCCCCTTTCCCCCTTTGTCGTTATTTGCCTCTCGCCTTAGTTTGCATTTCTCTTCCATCCTCCTCCTCCTCCTCCTCCTCCTCCTCCTCCTTCCTACTACCATTGGTTCCTTCTTCGTCTTAGGGGTGTTAGAAGAACCCCTCCCTCCAAGTCCCTCCTATTTAATCCGTAGTAGTAGTAGCAGCAGCAGCAGCAGCAGCAGCAGCAGTAGTACTCAGGCCGCATTCCCGCCAATAGTCTCCCCTCTCTGTCCTTTCTCTGTCTAGCATTGCCTTCCCGCCATAGCTGGCGCGGACTCGCCCCGAGTTCCGCGTTTCCCTTTGCTCTCACTGTCCCCTCAACTTTATTAGCAAGCGCTCTCCCTCCACATCACTGCTGGTGAGCTCTGGCTGTCGTCTCCCTTCTTCTGACCCTCCGTGAGCTTATACCCTTGGCAACTAGTATTCCCCACCAGCCTCGGCACGTGATGGCCGAAATTTCACGACGGTTATTTACTAGGCCTATCTCGAGGCAGGCCTCCTTAGCGTTCCGCAGCAGCAATAGGAGTAGCCCTTTTGGTGGCAAGTGCGTATCTACAACCCAAATAGACAGTCTTCCCATTTCCTTCCCTTACTTACCCCGGGCCATCATCATTACACACACACACACACACACACACACACACACACACACACACACACACACACACACACACACACACACACACACACACACACACACACACACACACATGCTCTTGGGTTGCTTCACCTCCACAGTCCCTCTACAGGATAAGTAATCGGGTTACTCGTGCGTCTGGGCTCTCATTACCCGTCTTCTTTGGCTCTCATCAGCATTCACCTCCCCCCCCCCCTCCCCGCGCTTTGCTGGCTCCCTGGTTGGATGCTTTGCTAGAATCGGTCTTTGGAGCCCTCTCTTGATCCACGGCGGAGTCCCGGCCTAGGCTAGGAGTTAGCGGATAAAAATATCTGTCGACATAAAAATATCGTCAGACAAAGACTTCCTCGCTCCGAAATTTATACGGTAACCCTCGCTCCCTAAACCTTTTTTTCATCTTTATTCCCAGACTTTTAATCTCTGAACTCTTGTTTCGAGTATCAGACGTTCTTCTACCATTTTCCCCTTAATTATTCATGTGTCATCACTTGTCTCAAGCTGCAACTCCTACGCTCCTTCCCGGGAAATATGCTCAGTGATATATTAAAATAGTGTCTTACGTACATCACACTCCTCCCAGTCCTTTTCTTCGGTTCTTGCTTTGTTCCTGCCACCTGCTGCCCTTTCGCCCGCCCAGCCCTATAGCTACGTCTGTACCTGGCTTATACCCCACCCCCCTCCTCCGTACAAAGCCTCCTCTTACCATTTCCTGCGAGTCGTCTTTCATGTCCAAGGCTTATCATTTTAGCAGAAGAAATGAGCAGCATTTTTTATTTTTTTTATTAACCCTCCATGCATATGTATCCGCATCGTCATACCGTATTCAGACGCCGTCAGTATGGAGATTATTTTTCATTCACACTATCACCGTCAGTGGTGATACTCTTTACCATGCTATCCTTCGTTCCTTCATGACTCGGTCTCTTTCTGCGAATTCTTCCAAGTTAAAAGGAATTTTTATATAGGGCTTCCGTTTGCATTTTATTGCGTGGTTATGATTGGCATCGTGTGTGTAATAGAGAGAGAACTAGGTTTATAGAATGAATGGGTGTGAGACCGATGGAGGTATACACAGACGGAAAGGAGGAAGTAGATTTCAAGTTGGTTAGACATGAAAACAAACGGACGGGGTTGAAGTGCAACTACAAGTAGCTGGAAGTGTGAGCGATAGCACGGTACTTCTGAGGGAGGTCCTGAGGGAGGCGCGACAGGGAAGTGGTGATGGGAGTATCGATTTTCTTGTGGGTTCCCCCTGGCTGGAAGCTCTCACGGGCGGCGGACGGGCGGGCGGGCGGGCGGGCGGCGTCGATGGTGGCAGTTTAATGTATCCCCTTTTCATCCCTTCTCAATTAATCCTGTTGGTTTGGAGTCACACAATCACCCCCCCCCCCTCTCTCTCTCTCTCTCTACTCTTCTTTTTGTTGCTTTCTCTTTTTCTTCTACCATTCCCTCTTTCTTTTTCTTGCCTTCCACTCGCTTCTCTATCTTTTTCACTTCCGTTTTACAGCTCTCCGGGATTAGTATATCAGATGCTGATTAAAGTGGCCTAACTGATTTACGAAAGTTTGCCAATAGTTTCCGGATCAGGGGGCAGCCGCCACCGCCCTTCGGCTTTGTTTCCTTAACGTAACCAATCATTTCCTATGGCTGCGGCTGTGGGTGCGAATGCGAAAGTGAGATCGCTGCGAAGGAGCGATTTTCGCATGGAGGGAAGTACGTGAGGAGCGCCGCTCAGTGAGAGGGGGAGGGTAGCGGGACGTGATTTCGCGCGGACCGGGCGACCAGCGTGACGGAGAGGGGGAGGGGGAGGGATTTGAGGGAAGGATGCTGTCTGGCGAGGAGGACTCGGACGAAGTGGTGCTCAGATCCGGCATGCGGCAGTTTCCTGTGGCAAAGCGGTAGAGATGGGGAGCAAGTGGAGGGAGGGAGGGAGGGAGGGAGAAGGTGGAGGATGATTGGGTGACGTCACGGTCCTTATAGAGTGACACAGCCCTCCCGAGAACCAGTCTGGGATGACGCTAGCTATGTTTGTGCTTTTGCCTGCTTGATCTTCCTCTCTTCGTATCTACTTGCTTGCCTACCAGGCCTACCTTAACAGCCGAATCCGATGATGTTGGTCCATTCGCGAGCGAGCCTAAAGGTGAGAACTTGAACGCGAGGATTCTTACCGGCGGACTCGGGAGGCTGTTACTCATGCGGTACTTGGCGTCTGCTCAGGCTGGCCTTGCTTGGCTTTACCTTTCGAGAATTACAGCTGGGCGGCGGCCCTGGCTGCAATGACGATCTGACAGCAGTGTGTATGGTAACCACACACACAGACAAGCTAGCTAGCTCTAACTCACTCACTCATCCCCTCCTCCCATTATCTCATCTCTCTCTCCCTCTCTCTTTCTGTCTTTCTCCTTTTCTCTCTTTCCCCCTCTCCCTCTCTCTATCTCTCTCCCTCCCTCTCTCTATCTCTCTCCTCTCCCTCTCTCTATCTCTCCTCTCCCCCTCCCTCTCCCTCTCCCTCTCTCTTTTCTCTCTTCTCCCTCCCTCTCTCCCTCCCTCCCTCTCTCTCTCTCTCTCTCTCTCTCTCTCTCTCT
>BOPN01000273.1:173980-216480 GCA_017312705.2 Penaeus japonicus
TTTTTTTGGGGGGGGGGGAAGGAGGGGGTGGAGGGGGTTGTTGGGGGGTAGGAGGGGGGTTGTAGTGTGATTTTGTGTTTTTTGTTTGTTTGTTCATTGTTTTGTTTTTGTTGTTTTGTTTAGTTCAATTATTATGTTTTTGTTGTTTTATTTTTGTTCTTGTTTTCTTTTTGTTATTTTGTTTTGTTTGTTTTTGTTGTTGTTTTTGTTTTGTTTGTTTTTGTGTCGTTTGTTTTTATTGTTGTTTTGTTGTTATTTGTTTTTGCTGAAGTTGTTTTGCTTTTGTTGATTTTTTTTGTTGATTGTTTGTTTGGGGGAATCACTTCCATTGTGTATTTTTTCGCATCATTGTTGGCTCTATCATGGCACGGATTAAGTTATTATCACCATTATCATTATTTATCCATTTTTTTCAATTTCCTTTCGTCTCTCTTTTCTAAACATAAGTTTTTCTTAGATTTTTTAAAAATTTGTTAATGGTTATGTTGCGTTATTATAGGATTTATAGTAGGATTTCTTATTATCCTCACCACAATTATTATCATTGTTATCATAATCATCATCAACAGTTTTATTATTGATATTATTGTTATTATCATTGCTATTATCATGATATATTATTATGATTATTCTTATCATGATTTATCATTAGGATTATCATGATCATAATCGTTGTTATTATTATCTTTATAATTACTGTGATTATTATCATTATCATTATCATTATTATTCTTATCATAATCTCCATTAACATAATTTTATCATTATCAATACCATCCGATTCTCATCATCTCTTCCCTACTCCTCCCTCCTCCCTCCCCCCTACCCCTCTCCCCTCCCCTATTCCCCTCCCCCTCCTTCCCCCTCCTCCCCCTCCCCCCCTTCCTCTCCCTCTCCCACCCTCTCTTTTCTGTTCTCTATTTTTTTCTCTTTTCCTCTTCCCTCCTCTCTCTCCTCTACCTCCGCCCTCCTCCTCTCGTTCTCCTCTACTACAACTACATGTGCACAACCTTGAGAGTAAACGAACAAAATATTAGTATTGCAACTGCAGCACGTAGTAAAAATAAGAATAAAACTCATGTCTCAATTAACCTCATTCTTATAAGACGAGGAGGATATGCTAAGCATTGAGTAACACTGTCATGGATCATGGAAGAAGACGTGGGAAAAGCCCCTCAGTTGTGGTTGACGCCGGGGCCCGGTTACCGCCGCCGCCACCACCTCCAGCTCCACCCACACCCGCGACACTGCGCCTCTTGCCTTTATTAGTGCCACTTTATCCCTACGCTCTTCGCAGTGGAGTGGCTGCTCTCTGGCGTGCTTGGTGCTGAAGCCGCAGACAAGTTCCGTTTCTTTTAGAAGTGTTCCTTAACAGGTCTGACTTGTTGAGACAAATGCATGTGACCTTTCCCACACCCATTAGCTGTTAAAATGTATTTAATTTCCCCCCTTCGTAGCGTGGGGGAGGAGTGCCTCGACGACCGCCTCACCACCTCGATCCCATGCACTTATCGCTGTTTGGGCGCTTCTTTGCGTCTAAATGTTGTGTAGCTGGCGGGTGTGGAGGTGTAGCGTAGGCTTCTGTGCATCCCCGTTAGTAGTGTTGTTGGATCATGGGAGAAATGGAAAATCTTGTCATGAAAACTTTTTCTTCCAAACTTGTTCTTACCAATTGCATGCTAACGTTATCTCGTTTACTCTTGATAGGATTGATTTTCACCACATAAAGCTTATCCATCTGTGTCAAGCATTAGATATAATTGTTGATCCGAGTTGTCATTTTTACCGTGATAAAGTATTTTGGCTGCGTGTAAATAGCATTCGCCTATGCAATAACAGACTGTTAATGATTAGATACTGGAAACAAATATTGGCTTTAAAGCGGGTCGAAGTACCGTCTTATTATGGTATCCACGAATTTCCGATTATGCTGACCTTAACATTCCGATATGATGGTATATATCTAATGATCTGAATATGGTAGCTGAACACGTTGCTGGATGGATGTGAAAACGTTTAAACTGTTATTTCGCTTCATATTATTGTTGCTCTCCACGGGAATAGGTAATGTTGGCTAGGAAAAAAACACAAAGCATGACATGGCGCAGTGAATTATCGGTATCGGCGATCCTCATCCTGAAGTAGGTATTGTCATTAGTGCAAGTAGATATTATTCTAGCACGAAGGGAAAGAAATGGGTGGGATATGTTCAATCGTTTTTTTTTATTTTCCGGGTTGTTTCGCCGTGCATTGAATGAGGATAAGGACTGGAGGCGGAAATTCTAAGGCATGGAGTGAATTCTGACGACTGCCTTTGAACCGTACCTGCGACGAGAGGCAAGTGTGGAATGTCTGGGATTAGATGGCGTGTGTGGGAGGGGGCGGGGAGTCGCGAGCAGATGACCACTTGGCCAAGACCTCGCTCAGCCTCCTTGCGTGTTTCCTCTCTCTCTCTCTCTCTCTCTCTCTCTCTCTCTCTCTCTCTCTCTCTCTCTCTCTCTCTCTCTCTCTCTCTCTCTCTCTCTCTCTTTCTTTTTCTTTTCTCTTTTTTTTTCTCTTTCTCTTTTCCCCCTTCTCTACCTCCCTTCCATCCTCCCTCACTCTCCCAAAAGGAAAATATAAAACAATTTGTAGAGAGAAAGTAGCTCCGAAACATCTCGCCGAGGAAGTAACAAAGGTGAGAACGGCGGCTGCAGGTGAAAGCGACCAGAAAGCAGTGTAAAAAGGACAGACTGAGGGGTTACAGCAGCATGACAGCAGTGGTTTGGTGGAGGGGGCCAGGGAGGGGTGGGGGTCGAGGGCATCGGCATCCAGGTGTGAATGCCGAGAGGCATGAAGTTAATGGTACTCGCCGAGCAGATAAAAACCGAGAAAGAGTGTTCAGGTAAGAGTTCACGGGCGAGAGTGGCTTTGACGGCACTTGTAGGGAAACTGTCATCTTGCCAAAATGTGGAGTTAGCAGAAAGCATTTTCCGGTTTCTTTATTTTTCACTATTCTAGTAGGCCTATGACTTTTGCTACGAGGGAGTCTTTTTAAACGAAGATAGAGAGAATGGAAGCCATTTTGGCTTTACAGACCAACAAAAACCAGCGAAGAAGGACGAGCGAGGGGAGGACCGCAAGCGGGATGCACGAAGGGGCAATTGGACGATGGATGGGTTGAGGGGAGAAGACTAAGAGGAGGAAGGGAGTGAGATTTAGGGGTAATAATCTCGTGAAAGGCGGAGGGAAGGGGAGCAAAGGACGCAATAACACGAAGCAGAAGGACGTGGGTATGTGTGGGAAGGAGAGACAGGAGAGGCAGACTCCTCCGTGGGCGGGGGAGGAAGCCTGTGCTACAGCCAAGGAGGGGCAGGAGAATAACAACCATCTTCACAACGGGACAAGGAAGGACAAGCAAATCATAAAAGAGTCCGGGAGCAAGATGGACCGATCTCAAACCTCGTCTAATTGGGAGCAATTTGTTTTTGAATGTCCAGTCATGTGCGAAACGGGCGGAATGAGGGACGAGTCCGATGGGAAAGCGGAGAGAGGCAATTAAAAAGTTCGAGTTGGCGCGAGGATGGCGCAGAGGGAGGGAACGATGGAGGTATGGAGGCAGGAGGCAGGGGGCAGGAAGAGGGAAGAAGCTGGTGAGGTGGCGAAGGATCACCAGTCATCTAGTAAAGTGAAGAAGGCGGAGGAGGTCGAGAATGGTAACAGGTAGTGGTCCTGTAAAGGAAAGGTGAATGACGGGGTAGTGAACCATTGCGGTGTGTGTCGGCAGGGAGGGCAGGACGTGGCGACGGTGAGAAACAAAGACAGCAGGACCGGCAGCCGTATCAAGTGAAACAACCTCCCGCTCCTCACGCACAGTCGCGGGGGAGGAGGAGGGCTCGCTGAGGGGTTCCGTCAGGGCGCCGCCGCTTGCTGCTATCTCGAATTTTGATGCGCCGGATAACAGGGCAGTGAAGAGGGGTTGGAGGGAGGGAGAGGGGGATGGAGAGAGAGAGAGAGAGAGGGAGAGGGAGAGAGAGAGAGAGAGAGAGGGAGAGGGGGAGGGAGAGAGAGAGAGGGGGAGGGGGGGAGAGAGAGAGAGAGAGAGAGAGAGAGAGAGAGAGAGAGAGAGAGAGAGAGAGAGAGAGAGAGAGAGAGAGCCCGGCACGTGGGGAGAGAGCGAATGAGGGCGGGTTGGGGAGGGGAGGTGATCGGTAGGGGTCTTGGCGGCAACCCTTGGGTCTCTCCCCCCCTCCCCTCCCCCCTTCTCCCTCCCCGTGACCCGGCCGTGTTTCCGCAGTCACAGTCTCTCCCGCTCCACTGCCCGTGCCGGCTCCTGCTGTCATACACGTTCATGCCCGCTATTTCCTCCTCGCCTCATACACACTTTCCACTCAACTCGGCCAGCTTTTATTACACGATACTTTGGATTCCAGAGAATGTTCAATAATCCAAGAAGGCCCTCCGAAAAACGCGGATGCGGGCGTCTAAAGTAGCTTTTGAAGCGATGATGTAGTCTTCAGGAGCCCATGAGTTCAAATAATGCCCGAATGAGCACCTCCTGACCTCCCAGGCCATCGTTGCGGCTGCCGATGCCGCGTGTTCTTGCCCTTCCTGCTTGGACTATCTCCGTTTGCGCGCTGAAGTAGACGAGCTGCCTTATACAGCTGCATTTCCTACTATAGCGGATGTACAGCGATTCTTGGAAAGTTTTCTGATTCCTCCTCTCCTCTCTCCTCCTCTCCCCTCTCCTCTCTCTTCTCTTCTCTTCTCTTCTCTTCTCTTCTCTTCTCTTCTCTTCTCTTCTCTTCTCTTCTCTCCTCTCTTCCTCCCCTCCTCTCCTCTCCTCTCCTCTCCTCTCCTATCCTCTCCCCCCCCTCCCGTCCCCTCCCTTCCCGAATAGAGTGCATTCCCGAACTTGATATGGTCTCCCAATGCTTTCTGTTCAACTCAGATCTGTATAGAACACATGGAGTTTGACTTTATTCAGATACAAACGAGGTGTGATGTCACAGTTGGTGACATGCCTTGTGAATTAAAGAGCAGTTGAGCGGTACGGGAAATCGCCGAGACTCGTCGGGCCTATAATCTGGCGAAGGTTGGCAACTGTGTGGTGTGTTTATGCTAGCAGGCTTGCCAACCGTCTGTCACGCGGTACTCTCGACCTGTGCTGACTCACACGCTCTCTAGACTAGTCTCATACATAGCCAACAGCGCCTCCACCACGTTGCGTTTTCTCTGGTTTCGCACTCGGTGGAATCGCGACTTTGTCCTACAGCTGTAATGCCACGTGATTACCTGTGATGCAAAGAGTGAGACTGTGTTTGTTTGTATATATGTATGAATGTTTGTTTTGAATTTTTTTCTTTGTCCTTTTGGTGACGATAAGGGTTACTTGCAATATCTCTTTACTGTGGTGGAGATCGGGTCTTGTTTTGTGAGGCATGTATACTACTTAACTGCTGGCTTTCTATGGAGAGTGGGAGACAGCTGAGGGAGAGGTAGGAGCTTAGGGGGGGGTGAGGGGGTGAGGAGGGGCTATATTTATGGATGAGGTAGTTTTCGCGGATTCCTTTGTGGGGGTGGTAAAGTAACGGATAAAAATAACTATCCCACTGCCTTATTTGGGGACACTTTGTAGCAATCAAGTTTCTTTTTTGTGTGTGTGGAGGGCGTTAATGATATAACGACAAAAGTCTGTACTTTGAGCAGAATGGTGGAAGCATGTGTGTAGGCAAGGGGGTGAAAAACTACCCAAATGGTATACTCTTCTAACTTCCCTGAATCGCCTAGAGTAGAAAGCAGTCGTGAAACGCTGCATTTCCGTGAATTTGATACTCGAATGAACCCACAGCGTACAAAGATTTAAAGCTTAACCCTGCTGTTACAAGGAAGGGGAGGGTAGGGAAAGGGAAGGGAGAAGGGAGGGAGGCAGAATGCGTATATGGACATCAACAGGCAGGGTGGAAGGAGGGAAGGACTATGGGCAATATGCAGGGTGTGCATGAAGGAGGGAGAGGGAGAGGAAAGGACGTATATGGACATATCCAGGAAGGGATGGAACGAGTATGGGCATAAGGGAGCGCACCATAGCAGGGTGGCCTCGATGAAACAGGCGGCCAAGAATTCGCCAGGAGTAATGCGGAAGGTCATGACGCCACCGCCTTGAGGGTGCCACCATCACTAACAACGGTTTTATTGATCAGAATAAGCTTCAGCCTCTCTTGATCTGGCTGGTGCAGATGCCAATACTACTTTTTGTGGATGGTCGGCTTGTCTGTTGTGGTTTGTCTGTCTGTCGATGTTGCTAGCATTTGTGGCGTTCATTTAATTTTCAGTTCACGTAGTGAGTATTAGGAAGAAACAGCAGAGTCAGTACAGATATTAATACTAGTATGTTATATTGTTATCATTGTCGTGTTGACATCCTATGATAAATAATCACCAGAGACAAGACAACCCTGACTGCTTCTGCTTTCCCGCACTGCCATGGGTCCTGTGAGGCTGTCTGTATATTTTTTATATATGCTACACTCGCCATGGCTGCAATTAATCTGGGCTCTGGATTTCATCATTATCTTCGCACGCGTCATGGCGGAAGTGGCAGATTTGTTCTGATTCTTCGAGTAGCATTGGTGTAGATTGGTGGATATTGAACCATTTTTTATTCTTTGAAGTTAATATTTTATGTTTGTATATTAGCAATGGTGCTATGATAATGTCGATGTTCAGATAATTATATTAACTGTATGTTTGGGAAATACAAATGAAAGCAAGGGAAGATAAAAGAAGACTATAATTATAGCTTTACTAAAATAGATTGGACAGGTAACGTTAGGAGTGAACAGACGGGTCACCCATTCATGTCCATGACAGATTACCCCAGACATACCAATACACGAGGCGTTGAGTGCATGCCAACAAGTGCCGTTAAGCGAATATGATATGCTTATTGACCGGCCGTGAGGGGGACCTTTATTATGCAGGCCGGCACTAAACCGTCCTTTTAATGCTGTGGCCATGAGTGTCTCTTTGACCCACATACTACATGCTGTGGATCTTCGCCGATGCCTCGAAAGGATACATACACCGAAGCATGCATGGCGGGCCGTCGCTACCTGTGATGTGGGCGGAGGGAGGGGGGACGAAATGGAAATGGACGGCAGGATCAGTATGCTTTATCATCATTTCTGATTCTCTTTTCTTTCCCCAACGTTTCCTTATTGTATTGAGATGTAGGTGACCAAGATGCAAATGCCCCGCATTACGTTTTGTTGGAAGGGAAGTCGCGGTTTTCCTCGGGCTATTTCTGGCATTTTGAATTCCCATGGGACGCTGATGCGACGAGGGATTCTGACTTTAACGTTTCCATGCCCTCCCTCTCTCTCTCTCTCTCTCTCTCTCTCTCTCTCTCTCTCTCTCTCTCTCTCTCTCTCTCTCTCTCTCTCCCTCTCCCTCTCTCCCCCCCTCCCCCCTCCCCCCTCTCTCTCTCTCTCTCTCTCTCTCTTTCTCTTTCTAATTTACTCACTCACTCACTTTCTCGCATGCTTGCTTGCTTGCTTGCTTGCAGGCATGTCATAGGGCGAAACCAGGTGAGATAGTACTCGGGGAATGCTCGTGTAGACCTAAGTACCTTTTGTCATTTTGCATCCAGTGTGAAATGCGAATCTCCTGATAGTCGACGAGGTGTTACCAGTTATCCGGGCGGGTTCAAGAATGTACAGTAAAACGAATGTGGAGGCGGCGCAGGCAAAAGCTGAGGACGGCCTCTGTGGAGGAAACAGCGAGGTAAAAGTATCCTGAGTCAGCGGCCGGCCGGGTGACTCACGCCCACCCACCATCATCGATCCTGCACACCCCGCCCGTCCCAACCACTGCAGCCACACACCCCGCCCACCACCCCCACACATCGGTCCAGCCCACCCATGATACCACGCCCTCGCTATGATCTCCGAAGTATCTTATCTTCGGATGATATTCGTCTTGGGCCATGTTCCCAAACACGACCAGTCGCCGTGTTACGTCATGATATCAACCTGCACAGAGTATCTCACCCACTCTGCCCTCCCTCCCCACCAATCCGGGATTCCCACCGCCTATCAAATAGCATAACAGACAAAATTACGCACACGATCCACTTTCGGAATAATTTTGATCATGTATTCGGCGGCTCTCAACGCCACACGCTGTGGAGGATTTCTCGCCTTGTCCAACTATCCATCCATTGCTGCCACACCCCTTTCAGTCAAAAATCCCACACCAAAGCACAAACCACTTAATATCTCCTCTTTCATGCGTAGCGACCGCGATGTACACGTTGGTGATCCAGTACATACTCTCCCCCCCTCCTCACACACACACACACACACACACACACCCTTTATCTACATACATCCCCTTCGCTCCACAGTCCATAGTGTTATGAGTATATCCTTGCACCTGCCTGACGCCATCCGCTTGTTATTACTCTATCCTGTTTATTTTGACGTGTGTGATGTGACATCCCTTTCGTGTACAGCCTACTCTAATGGGCTTGTTTTTTTGTTGCACATTCGTCAAAATTTGTACATTTGATGTTGTGATACTCCAGGTGTCTTTGTTTATACTAAGTATGTCTGAATACAAAATTGTATGTGTATGCATGCGTGCTTACGTGTGGAGATGCATGTGTGTATTTCTTGACCATTGGCCTTATCAAACTTATCAGCCATTGTTACTTTTCGCCCATTACCATTACAAGCCGCTGACGATGATTTGGGGCGTTTAACGTCTTACGCCGCCTTTATCCGCAGCTCATCTCGGGAAGTTTCATTCTTTCGCATTTTCCCAGATTATCCTCATCGTTTTGGGGGATGCCGGCTGTCCATTTTATGTGATAATCTTTATAGATCGTCTCCATTCTTTATTCAAAATCACGGCGAGAACTTCACATGGAAATGCAAACCGAAAGATTTACGTTGGTTCGGTTTGTGAGATTTATGTTCCACTGCCTTAGTGCAGACGAGTATGTATTTGCCTTGACAAGAGATGCCCTGATCCAACTTAGAAAGTGACAAAGATAGACATGCGAGCCCTGGTAACTCGTAGCCTCTCAAGGAATCGCGTCTTGACAGGGATGAAGATCCTGCTACGAGGGGGGAATTGAACTCCGTAGGATACGTGTCCTTGACTGAAGCAGAGGGGCGCGGCGCGTCGTGTCCGCCCAAGAAGAACCATTTGCCACTAGGGCCGGCGGGTGGGCGTCTCGTTGGCCTCTTAACTTGACATATGTTTAATATAAAGCCAAGGCTGCTTGAGATCACTACTACGAGTGCCGGGGAGAAAAAGATAAAACGATGTGTTGTGTCCACACTCCTCGTGCATGCCTCGTTGCGGTGGGCAGTGTGGTGGGGAGGGGCGGATTTGGTGTTGCAGGGTAGTTTTTTAATTGAATTTGTACATCGATGAGGCACAGCGAGTAGACGGCGTCGGTGGGGCCGTGTAGGTCCGTGTTTCAGGGCAGGTGACACCGTGACAGTGACATGTCCGGAAGGTTTTCGCCCTCCAGCCCACGCTTCCTCCCTCGGGCGGCTCCGGCTTTGGCTTCATGCTCGCACGCCCACCCACCTTTTTATCCCCCCTCCCTCATTCCTCCCGCACATTGACTTTTTCATCATTTTTTTCCTTATAACTGTGAATTTTGAATATCGTATGTGGTTTGATGTTGTATGCCAATTTTTTTTTTTTTTTTTTTTGCATCCAAAGACGAATTAATGGTCGTCTCATGAGCATCGCCATCTGCTCTAACCGCAGCATGTAGAGCGCACCTCACTTGCCTCGCCTCACAGCCCAACTTCATGTGCCTTGTCCTCAACACTACCAGACCGACAATCGCATTACACACTAAAGTGCAGTTGTTGACGAACACCGTGTCTATTAATAATTGTACTGAACTCCACCATTCTGCCATATGAGTCATTATTCATGCGGGAAAATAGAAATATAGGTGTTCCCTGTCATCGAGGCGATAAGGAACGCATGCCAGTGTACATGCCAGTCTGTACAAGTTCACAGTAATATTTTACCCATGATGTACAAGCTGTATTTATAAAAATCTGTCTTATATACATTGGTCATGTAATCTTTCGCATGTTAGACTTACTTTGTGCCCGTGTCGCTAATGCATGCGCCCTGCAGCCATGTGGCTGGAATGTGGCGAGCTGCTCTTCATTTGCAAGTCCAACAACGCTTGTCACATTGGCCAGAAATCCCGGCTGTTGACATGGGTATTGTCTACTGCAGGCTGCCATAAGCTGGCCCGATGCGACATGCGTTCACGAATGACTAAGGTGAGAGGAAAGAGCTGAAGATGTGAGAACGAGAAGATAAGGGATGTCAGTCACTTTGTTTCCCTCCAACCCCCCCCCCCCCCTCGGATCCTATCCCTAGCCTTCTCCTTGCATCCCGCCAACTCATAATATATAAATATCTAAGCGTTCCTTTGTGTGAGCGTCAGTCACCATAATGCGTTTTTACAACGTCGCGTGGACGATCCCAGGGTTGGCTGTGTGGCGGGAGAGAACGTTGTCACGCAGCAGCAGCAGCAGCAGCACTGGCGGCAGCGGCGACGAACGCGAAGGGGTCAGAGAACGTTCAACGTGACTCGTCAGGATGAACCTTTTTTCGTGCTCCGCGTGTGTGTTCTCTCTGGCGTAGATGTCCGGGTGGAGGAGTTGGTAGGATACCCCGAGCTTTGGGTGAATTGGTATGGTTGGGCAGGCGGAGTCACGCTCTGCTGGTTGTGAAGGAGAGTTATTGCCCGAAGCGATCGTGGTGGCGCTGTTGTTGGTAGTGAACCTGCCACGGCTCCACCCACACGTACCATCCTATTCTTCCTCCTGCCCTCCTGCCCGCCCGCCTCGCCCGGTCGCGTGTGCTGGATCACGACCTCGTGGAGAGCGACCGGGTTCAGGTCTCACAACAGCAGTTCATCTGTTTCATCTCTACCCTTTTGTAGACGCTCTCCCTCCCTCCCTCACTCTCCCTCCCTCCCCCCTCATTTCTTTCACTATTCGTCAAACCATCTACCCATCTATCCATCTAAATGTCCACGTTTCTTACCCTGTCAGAGTTGCTGATTTCCTTTCTCATTCGCCGTGATCACAGTACCTTTTTCAAGTTGTGTTTTACCTACCATTTTCCTTGTAGCCTGTTTATCTCCATCAATGTTTTCCATCTCATTACCTTTCTCCCTGATCCGATAAAAATGAAGAAAGGTGTCAACGTCCGAGGGGCTTCGCGTGCCGGTGTAACATCAATTGTTAGTAATTAATTGTCCTTTTCTCAGACCTGTTACGAAACGGTTGTTTAGAGCAACTTATCCATTTTCGATAGCTTATAGGCTTTCCTTGCTCGCTCACTGTTTGCAGAGATGAATTGCTTCGGTCATTCTTCTTGCCTGCGGGTGACCTCTTCTTCTGTACTTTGCGCTGTCTCGTCTTCAGATATTGCAGCAAGACTTGACCGCCGGTTCGTTCCACAGCCCGTTCACGAAACGGTGCTCTAGGGGAGAGGAAAGTGAGGAGGGACCCCTTGCTTATATATTGATATGATTAGTAGTGGTGCAGAGCTCGAAATGCTTCTCCATCTCACACGCACCGGATCTTTACCCCTTACCCCAGTCTTCTTTCCCTCCTCTTCCCCTTTCCTCCCCCGTCGGCTGAAAACAGGTTTTCTCGAGCTCCGGGTATCTCGATGAGACGATTCTGCTCTGCGAGTGTAAGTAACGGGAGATCCTCTGGAAGGAAAGGGGGGGTGGGGAGAGTGCTTTGTGCTTTTGCATTCTGTTCCTGTCATTGTTTTCTCTTTTTAAGGGGGGTTGCATTGTCTTGTATTATCCTTGCATGCTTTGACATCGTGGATTCACTTTTACTGCGATCATCATTTTTTCCTGTATTGCGACGGCAGTTTCGTCAGAATTGTGAAAAGACCCTTTAACCCTGGAACGAGGCGATGGTCGTTGTTCAGGAGTTAGGTTTAAAAGTACTTGCTTAGAAGTTTCTTCTGAATAAATATAAATATATGATAGATGGTAATAATGAAGATGAATAGTAATCAGAGGCAAGATATATGGCAAGGGATCCTACGAAATGAGGAAGTGTTGAAATACTCAGCCGCGAATGGTGACGAAGGAAGCACAGATGCATGAGGTGGATGCAGGGATGAGTGGGCAGCGCGGGCGGAGAGAGAGACAGGTTTAACGGAGAAGTCGGGTATTGTCGGGGAGGAGGAGGAGGAGGAAGGGGAGGTTATTGTGACAGGAATGACTTCAGCCCATTGCTGGACACTTGCTGTACAAGGGCACGTGGGTACACGGAAAACACACTGCGCCAGACCACACGTGTGCACATAACGGGAAAACAGTTCCATCTTTGCCAAACTCTTTCGAGAGGGGTATTTTCGGTCTTCCTTTATTTATTCAAATACTTGTTTATCTTTGTAGTATGTGTGCAAGATGTAGAAGAGGAAGAAATCATTGAAAGTTTCATTAGAGTTTATCGCCCAACGGCGGATGACGTCACTCCCGAGGTAGTGGTAGGAGATAGTGACCATGATACAAGTTTTTTTTTTTTTTCTCTCCTTCAATGTTGTTTAGCGTTATCTTGTCTTAAATGGTCGTGTGTTGGAGATAATTATTTTGACGGAGGAACTTCGTGCTAACTAATTGTAGTCGTGCCTGCCAATTTATTTATCAATTTTAACATCAATCACCACGCCTTTTTTAATGGAGATATGTAACTGAAAAACGACCTGCATTGATTACCGGCTTGATTTTTTGTTACGTAATGGAGTGCCCCTGAATCTTCAATTAATCATCGTCGTTGTTAGCAATGGCGGTCACCTCTTTATGCGTGTAGTTGTATATCTGCTCTTGGTTACATTCTCCGGAGAAATCTTCACCGAGGAAGAGATTAAGAGTTTTGTTGATTTACTCTTGATATTTATTGGGCAAAGTTTCTTCCTCTTTTCCTCCTCCTCCTCCTATTCCTCCCTCCCTGTCTTCCTCGCCCTCTTTTGATTTTTCCTCTCCAATATTTTCTTTTCCTTCCTCTTCATCCTCTTCCCACGAACGACCTTGGGTTAAATATTTCTTGAAAGTATCTATTCATAAAGGGAAAACAGATATCGGCTGATGACGAGTGCAGAGCTGAATAATTAAGAGATAAAAGCAAAAATAGAGGCAGTTGAAGTTTGATGAGTATCCGCCTGCGTTGTGGAATAGGGTTATTATGAGTTATTATGGAAATGAGGAGGAATGTTGATAACTTGAAGAATAGGTCATTCAATCATTATATCAGGATACGTTTTATTGATAACTGAGGAGAAGATCGATAATGCACGCCAATCACTCGGTCATTTCAGGATGCGTCTTATCTTGTTCTTTCGCTGATTCTCTCTCCTCCTTTTTCTCTCCTTCTACTGCTACTACTACTACTACTACTACTACTACTACTACTACTACTACTACTACCACCACCACTACTACCCCTGCCCCCTACCCCCTACCCCCTCCTCCTTTGAATCGCCTCTTCCTCATTCCTTTATTTTTCAATTTGCTTTCTCTTCTCTCCATGCTTATCATCACCTCTCCTACCTTTCCCTTCATAACCCCCCCCCCCCCACCCTCCTCCGTTCTTTCTCGTCCTGCTTCTCGCTGCTGTGCCCCCAAACCTCCGTGAGCCTTGTCGCCAACCGGTAAAATCGCCAGATATGCTACGACATAGCCCCGTCGATGGTTAATGGCCTAGATTTCTCTCTCTCACCCACTCGCCTACTCCTTTCCCTTTCCCTTTGCCTTTCCCCCTTTCCATTCTTTCCCTCCCATTTACTCAATGTAACCCTCCCCCCTTACCCGCCATTTTTTTCCCGTGTCCTGGAACGACTACTCGGCCTGTTTGCAGGGCCGATGAACGGCTAGAGATTTTTCGAGTTGTTTCAACGTGCCTTCAACTGTTTAAAATGCTGCAGCACCAGCAGCCCTAACTATCATGGTATGAGTCAGCCACTGCGTGTACTTTGGGTCTTCTTGATATACCTTACAGAGCAGAGTGCGGCCACGTTTCTTCACTCTGAGCAAGGGTTGGCAAAATTCCGCGCCAGCACAGGAACTTGCCAGTACATCCTCTCTTGCTCGACTCGTCGCTTGCACTCGTACGGCTTCCTCGTGCGAAGCAAGCTTCTGCTTAGTAGGTTGTCTAAGATTAGAATGCCGGCGCTGAAGGAAGATTTATTGTGTCTCTAGGTCAGGGAGATCCTTAGGTCATTCCTTTTCCCTTCTCTTCCCGCTATGGGTAGAGGACGGCCCACTTGCCACCACCTTCCTTCTACCCCCCCCCCCCCCTCGCTTCGGCCCTATTTCCTGTGGTACCAGATGGCCCTGTTGTCCTTGTGTTAATGCATCGTTCCCATCGGTAACCCCGCCGTCGACAAGCAACAGTCTTGGAACTCGTATTCTTACCCAGCGGGTTCACGTGTCCCGGAGGACCTGTGGGACTTGTCCAGTGATCCCTGGAATGTCGTTCCTGGTCACTACAGTTCGAGTCTGTTACTCTTTCATGTAGAGCACAACTATGAATGTGTGTGTGTATGCATGCATGTATGTATGTACGTACATCTCTCTCTCTTCTCCCCCCTTTCTCCCTCTCTCCTCCCTCCCCCTCCTCTCTCCTCCCTCCCCCCTCCTCTCTCCTCCTTCCCCCCTCCCCCCTCTCTCTCCCATCCTGTTTATCATCATCTCTCCTCTCTTTTTCCTTACTTTTACTCCAACCGGTAAAATCGCCAGATTATATACTAAGATATAGCCCCGTCGATTTTAATGTCCTAGATTTTCCTTCCATCTCTTCCTCTCTCCTCTCCCCATCTCCCTCTCTCCCTCTCTCCAGCTTCCCTCTCTCTCCCGATGATGCAAGTATACAGTCTACTAAAATCTCGAAACTCGAGTAGTTGTCATACGTAGATCAAAGAAGTTAGAATCCTCATTGTTTTAATTATGGTTTAATTGTATGTTTTGTATTATATTAGAATGATTACTTTTAATGCATGTTTTTATAGGACTTTATTGCATTGGCCGTCTTTTTTGATCATTGAATAATTGGTTGTACCCCCCAACTTTTTCTCCTCCCTTACCTTTCTAACTTTCCCGTCCATTCCTCGATTCAGCCTCCGCTCCCAAACCTTCCTCCTTCCCTTCCTTTCACCGCCCCTCCACTTCTCCCCTTCTCCTTATCCCTCCCTTTCCCCTTATCCTTTCCTTTGCGATGCCCTTCTCCCCCTGTGCAATCCCCTTCCGTCTCGCCATCATCGTGAAATAATATCTTCCTCTAACGTGTCATTGCCTTTCTCTTTCCAGGTGAGCAGACGAGTGGAATATGGACAGCAGGTAAATAACAGTGGATTTAAGTTTTCCTTCGTTGATAGTTTACCTTTAGAAATAGTTGACTCACCTATAGAAGCTAACAACTGTTGGAGGGGTTTCCCATATAGGCGGATGCTTGAAGATCTTTAGGATGACTGTCGTTGAAGTGAAAGTGTTCCGACAAACCTTGTTATGTTTTGCGAAGAGGTTAGCGTTTGTCATCTTTAGAAAGTTTAAGTAACCAACCGTTGCTTTGTGATACCATGCAAAGGGATTCTGTATCGTTATGAATAATTGGAGTCTTTGTCACTCAATCATTAGTATTGTTATCAATGTAAGGGGATTAGATCAGTGGAATGGGTTATCAGTCTCGACTTAATTACGAACTTGTTCATAACAACGCCATCCGGAAGGGATTGCATGCGCGGGAAGGAGAGGGGATTGGGGAGTGGAGCTACTAGCAGCTAGTACAGAACGGAAGCTTCTGTTTTGGCCGTTTTACATATGTCACTAACCTCACGAGGCGGAACTCGCCGTGCTGCTGCATTGCTGTTGATGAAGTCGAAACATTTTTGTAATGAAGGGGGAAAGCAGACGGCGAGAGCTATATAATTGGTTGTATATTAGTTTTTTTTTCCTTCTTTCTCTCATACAGTTCATTTCTTCATTATTTTTTTTTATTATTATTATTACTGCGGTACATGTTCGATAGCAAAGAGGAAAGAGGGTGTTGAGGTCCGTGCCTGGATGGCGTGCGTCCGAAGAGGCGACCGAATGAGCGTGTGGGCGGGATCCGTGGGAGCGTCCAGGTCAGTGTTGCCCAACGTGGGTCTGCAGTCGGCAGGTGGGTGGATTCCCACTTGGCTTTAGGAGGCCTCGGATGTAGTTCGTGCTGCTCTTGGTTCCGCTGGCCAATTTGAAACTTTATTTTTGAGACTACATTGCTCATGGAATGATGGCTTATGCGCACGCAACAAGAGACCATCCCACGAGGATTCCACGTGGGGAGGACCCTTTTCCAACACCGAATCTGCGGCGCCGATATATCATTGCTGGTCGGGAGGATGGCGGGTTCCTGACACAGCTCTTGGCGGCCCTCTTAGGGAGGGGGATAGTGTGGGGTTTGTTGGGGGGGGGTGTCCTCGTGGCTGAAATCCCAGTGGCATTTCTCTCCTCCAGTTCGTCGCGGCGGGACCATAACGTCGACAGCCGTGCGATGGACATACGCTTCTCTCCTTCGTCACCATTATTATCACGTCAAACGGGCATCGCCATTATCCTGCTTCCGCTCGACGTCCGACTTCCGTGTGAAGGCCACCACCCACTCTTGGCCGTCTCTCTCTCTTTTTCTGTTTTTTCTCTCTCTCTCTCTCTCTCTCTCTCTCTCTCTCTCTCTCTCTCTCTCTCTCTCTCTCTCTCTCTCTCTCTCTCTCTCTCTCTCTCTCTCTCTCTCTCTCTCTCTCTCTCTCTCTCTCTCTCTCTCTCTCGCTTTCTCTCTCTCTCTCTCTCTCTCTCTCTCTCTCTCTCTCTCTCTCTCTCTCTCTCTCTCTCTCTCTCTCTCTCTCTCTCTCTCTCTCTCTCTCTCCCCTCTCTCCCCCCCCCTCCCCCCCCTCCCTCTCTCTCTCTCTCTCTCTCTCTCTCTCTCTCTCTCTCTCTCTCTCTCTCTCTCTCTCTCTCTCTCTCTCTCTCTCTCTCTCTCTCTCTCTCTCTCTCTCTCTCTCTCTCTCTCTCTCTCTTTCTCCCTCTCTCTCTCTCTCCCTCTCTCTCTTTCTCTCTCTCTCTCTCTCTCTCTCTCTCTCTCTCTCTCTCTCTCTCTCTCTCTCTCTCTCTCTCTCTCTCTCTCTCTCTCTCTCTCTCTCTCTCTCTCTCTCTCTCTCTCTCTCTCTCTCTTTCTCCCTTGTTCTCTCTCTCTCTTTTATTCTTTCTCTTACTCTCTCTCTCCCCTCTCCCCTCTCCCCTCTCCCCTCTCCCCTCTCCCTCCCCATTATTGTACCGACATGCCTTCCACCTCTCCGCCTTCTCTACATTTAATGGTGCCACACTTGCTTGAATTGTGCTCATTTAATGAATTATGATGATTGGCGAATAAATTGCCGAGTGTAAATTGCTTTTATTTTATTGGATGGGTTGCATCACAAGAGCGCTTGCATAAAATTTCAAAGATCACGATTCGTCCGCGACAGATGATAAAATTGAAGGTTGGTAAATAAAAGTGTTAACCCGAATTTTCAGTTTTGACGGAAATTATGATTGGGGACGGTTTGATATTGCGGTTAATGGGTATATTTTGTGTCTTTTTTCCTGCGTTGAAAGCGCTCTCAACTCGTCTTCATAGAGTTGATGTTTAATTTGCGCAGTTTATCAACACGTGCTGAAATGGTATCACACACACCCCAACCCCTCTCACCATCCCCCCCCCCCCTCTCTCTCTCTCTCTCTCTCTCTCTATCTATCTATCTATCTATCTATCTCCCTGTCCCTCTCCCTCTTTCCATGTTTTTTTTCCTTGGGTATGATTATCTTTATAAATGCCTAGATATTTGTCTATATAGCAAGAAACTCGTAAATCTCCATATTGGCTGTCCACATCTACGTAAATAATTGTTAGAAGTGAGTGAACTCTAAAGAGTGTGGGCTAATCTGATCATCTCTATTTGTCAATTTATGTTTATTGTATATATGTATTTTTTTTTTCTTTTTCTTGGAGACGTCTATATTAGTGAATCACTCGGTAGTGTGTGTTTTTCCGTATTAATCTTGTGAATCATCTATTAAATTTATGACCTCCCCGGCGACGAAAGCATAATTATTTCTTTGTATTAACGTCTCATAGGCGTGCTAGCATTTTGACGATTTTACCGGCCAGTAAGCCCCACAATTTTCGTTTTTACCCTTTCTACTTTCGACCATCGTCACTTTGCCTCTAGCAGGGCTATTATTTCAGCTGCCTACAATGTACATCCTTGTCACATTGATGCTGGCAACATGCACTATGCAGTGTACTTTTGTTTTATTTATTTATAAATATATATATATATATATATTTTTTTTTTTTTTTTTTTTTTTTTTTTTTTTTACCTAACCCTGAATTTTCGGTATTTGATATTTGTATTACTAGTATTATCGCTCTTTGCATTATCATTTTGTTGTCATTGTTGTTGTTATTATTATTGTTATGGTTATGATTGTTAATGTGTTAATAACAATTATAACAGTAATAGCATTTCAGTGGATGGGTTACACAAGGTGAGATAAGACTACTAGTGAGACCATCCATGTGTAATGAAATATTAAAGCAGTGTACACAATTGTTATTAATGTAAAAAAAATACATTCTTGAGACTACGAATAGGTTTACATGAGTTTTATGTTTATACATCCGTACATATATGAATGTATAAATGTACTGTACGTAAAACATAACCATCCTTCATGTTCGTGCTCGAATATACATTTTCCCCTTACAAGAGTGCTCTACACCCGTGCCTACTCGAATACGCACGGGTATAGGTTTTGTTTCAATGCATACAGTCAACCACTCTGCTGTGTATGTATACGACACCCCAGGGTTCAACTTTCTTAATCTTCTAAACGCTTTGTAGGGGAAAGGGGATTCGGAAGAGAGTGGGAGAAAAGAGAAGAGAAAGAAATAGAGTGTAAACAATAAAAGAGAGATAAGACAATGGGGGAAGGAGGGAAAAAGGAAGGGATAGGTGCCATGTTGTGCAGTCAGCGTCTCGACAGGCCCCGCACTCCACGCACAGGATGTATTATAAAGGTAAAGTTGCCAATCCGGCTAGGGAGGATGCACGGCCGTGAGACTCCCGAGTCCACCCACTTCCGTACTCGGCTTTTTGTCCCGCGACACAGCGAGACCGACCGACGACCGACCGACCGGCTTGCCGCCACCCACGGGAAACTTTCTTCCGCTCCCCCGCAGCCCCCCCCCCCCCCTCCCCTCCCCATCCTCATTTGTTTATATTGCCTGTTTCCCTTCTGTCACTAATGTGCTATCTTTTTCCTCGGTAAGAATAAGCGGTAAATGAGCATTGAATCAGAGGAACTTTTGGTTATTTCAGTACGCCACCGGGGTCTTCTTGACGCCAAGGGCAACCACACCCGACTGTTGCAACGCCGCTACCCCCGTCCCCTCTCTTACCCCCCCCCCTCCCTCTCTCTCTCTCCCTCTCCCTCCCCCCTTCCCTCCCACCCCCCCTCCCTCCCTTTTCTCTTCTCTTCTCTTTTCTCTTCTTCTCTTCTCTTCCTCTTCTCTTCTCTTCTCTTCTCTTCTCTTCTCTTCTCTTCTCTTCTCTTCTCTCGCGCGTTTTTGTGTCGGTGAATTGTTTTCACTCTGCGTCACTGTTGCACTGGTGAAGTCAGTATTATGATGGTGTATTTTGCGCGGTCAAGTCTACTTTGATCTGCCCCGGTTCTCACGTGTTTTCTTTTCAGTGGTATTTTACTTTTGATTATATTTACGAGTATACCAATTCTGCAAATTACAATATAAATTCTCTGAAATTAATTTCAATTCCACAGTTCTTTTATGTGAAGCGACAACGACGTGTGTTAAAATCAAGCAGAAAGCCGAGTCTTGTGGCAGGCGGAATGACTCTACGGGGCGTCACTTCCGCCACAGGCATTTCTTCCTGCTGATACATGTACCTCCGGGAAGCGAGCTGCTGTAGTGACCTTAATATTTTGAAGTGGAATAGGTTTTCTTTGTTTATGTCATGGGCATAGGAATTTGTCAGGAAAAACTGATTTTGAAGGAGTCTCCACATAACTTGGTCTTGAGTTTTAGAATATGTAGTTGAGGAGAGGGTATGCGAGTTAGTCATTCTGAGTAGTCTTTGTATGTAGGACAGTGGATGGACGGAGTGATAATTTGCAGTCCGGATTTACTGGTATATTACGTTTGTACTCATCAGTGCGTACTTGATGTGTTTGTCGAACAAACTTGGACCACAGTGTGATTGTAGTATTCTCAAATCTTTTCGTTCACCGTCTTCAAGGACTCTGCACAGTTCTTCCGCTGTATGTGTGTGTTTATTTGTATGTGTTTGCGTACACTCTATCATTTGACCATGCGAGAGGACCGTTTCGAAAAAAGTTCCCTGTCAGTATTTCCCGCCGCCTTCACCAAACAGTCATCAGAAGATTCCCGGAAGACGGATATGAGGCCGAAATGAAGACCCACGTCTGAGAGCGCGGCTTGTCCTTTTTGCTTGCCAACACACACTGTTCATCAAGGACCTGGACTGAAAGAGCCATCACTTCAAGCTCAAGAGATGAATGTGCGTTGTGTTCTCGCGCGCTCGACTATCGCAGCAGACCGCTCTCAAAATACTAATCGATAACCCAAATGACCTGACCTCTCAGCTCATCACGACTTAGAGACGCCCATCGATACGCGGCTCTGCTGCATCGAAATAGAGAATTCGACTCAAATGGAATATGCAGCGTAATTCTGCATTTTTTCTTGTATACGTTTTCCTCTTACTTTTACGCGCGTACTTTTATACCAAGCACGCGATGTTTGTTTATATTGTAGCCTCGATTTATGAGTAATAGGTTATGCATCAGGTCGACCTTGTTCTTGTCAGCTGCGTAGTATAGGCGGCCCAGGCGCATACGTCTCTTTGAACTATTAAGAGATGGTAATAGTGAGGTATGTCGGCTGTGTGAGGTATGAACATATAGGTGTGTGCGGTTGGGCACGGTGAGACGAGCCCAGGGAGGAGGGAGGGTGAGAGAAATGGAAGAGGAGGTTCTGTGGTTAGATTTCTTAAAGTATACACGGTAGCTCGTGCAAATAGGGTAACCATATGTGCCACGTAAGGCGGGGAGCCGTTTTATGGTTTGTTGGGTTTCGATGTAAACGTGATATTATTAAATTGTGTGTTATGTAATCGTTGTGAACACCTGGGTGGATGAGACGGATACAGTGGGCATGTGGAGACGTCAGGTCATTGTTTTGTGGCGTTACCAGGTGGACAATCGATGTGGGAGCGCTCCGCACTCGCTCCACTCCACACTGAGCCCGCCATCAGGCTTATGTCAACCCTTCCTCCTTTCCTTGGGCCGAGAGGTCATTGACATAGATATTTATCGCCCATTTGTCGGCACACCGGCCAGGGCTTCGTGGCCAGAGCGAGTCATTTGTGATATTTGAACGCAAATTCGGTGCAGATGGTATCGAAGCCAGGAAGATGCATGGCACTTTATGTTGATGATTGGCGGAAGTGACAAAGGGAAAGAAATTTGAATAGAAAATACTACATCGCCTCCATTGCGTCACTTTTTGGGTGGCGCAATCTCGTGTTGCTTTCTGGCGAGTCCCTTATTACTTGGATCACGTACGTTGATAATGCGGTATGTATTATGTCGCCCTTATCCCTTATCTGACCCTCCCTTGATATTTAATCTCTTTGCACATCCCTTTGCTGTTTATTTTATTCCACTTTGATGTTATTCCGTCCCACTCTTGGTTTGCATCACCTTCCCCTTCCTTTTGTACACCAGAGTTTGTTTACTGAACTCTTCTCGGTGTTGCAATTCCCCATCCTTCCGCGTATTCGTTTGCGTCGTTTGTACCTTGCACTTTGAAACCGTGCCTCTATTTGGTTATCAATATTTTAATCTATATCTTATTCCTGATCTTCTCCAATTATCCTTTTTATAGCCAGATAATGTATATAATTCATTTATATACTTAAGCGTATGAATGCATTGGACATACCCTCATTAGTTGACAATTCTCGTCTTGCTTGAGCTTTTGAATCTTCGAGTTTAAGGGGGGTCTCGGCTACACCGAATTTCTCGGTGTAGCCGTGTTTGGGTGTAAGGGCTGTGATCTTAAACCGTGCGCTGTAGCCCTCTTGACTGACGGCGGTAGAAGGATGTCTCAAGAGGGCTCTTTCCCACGATAGCCCACCTCACCGGACCTCAGGGAGTTTGTCGACAGTGCTTTCAGTGTGGATTATAGAAAACAAGTCTTTTGTGTGCAGAAGAAAAATAAGAGAATTAGGAAAGTCCCACTAGTTGCGCCCGCAGTACTCCTGCTTATTTATGTCTTTCAATAGTTAAAACTGATACATAGTCCACTGACTTTTATCTGCACTTAATTTTTTTGTTTAACTTTCTCAAATCGAAACCTTTACTGCTTCTCCTTAAAACATGAACTGCCACTTCTCATATCTGTTGTGCATCATTCCGGAAATAGTGGCATCTCGCCATACCACACCTGGACCGAGGACGCCCAGCATTGAACTTGTAACAATAAATTTGGCAAGCGGCATGAGTGAACCGTTTTCATCTGGGTAGTGTTGCTCGGGAGTAGGGAGGCAAGGGGCGTGAATTACATGTATTTTCCTTATGATATTATGTTTGGAATTGCTGCATTGTTATTTAGTGCTCAATAGTTGCTGAATTGTATTATTTTACTGTATGTGGTGTGGTGTTTTCTTGTAATTGTTTTAATAATTTGATTGATCAAACGGTCATGCATGGATGGACCTGCCTTTTGTAACACGACATTGACCTGTAACAAAACACTTCCTTGTGTATGTTTCTTGTGCCTCAAGAATCAAGTTTGATGCCACAATTTGAGACTTTGGCATCAGGATGACCTTCAACCTCTGGGCAGAGGAGACAGCAAAGGGCTTTTCCTCGGGAAATGTTTTATCCTGTTATTCTCTTCCAAAGGGAGGAGCATCCATTTCTTTCTCCAGAGGTTACCATTGTTTATTATTCATTAACTTCACAATAACTGACTCATGTCCCCCCCCCATTTCCCTGGCCCACCCAAGCCATTATATTACTCCTCTGTATCCATGGATTCTAGTTCGCCTTTTTTTGGAGTCGGCGGTTATATTCCTCTTCAAAGGATATAACCCCTCTCCTTCCCCCCTCCCCTTTATCCTCGCCTTCCACTCCCACCATTTCACCCCCCTCTGCCCTCCGATTTTGGGTTCAGCAGCGGCAACACACAAGCAACACATGGGAGATCAATGTGCACCACCGCCCGGCCACCGCTGCCACTCTGCTGATTACATCCACAACCGCCTCTGCCACTTTCGTGTGTCTTCTAGTGCTTTTATTATTTTTACTTCCACGCTTCACCCCCTCTTCTATCCTCCTCCTCCTCCTCCTCCTCCTCCTCTTTCACCCATTCCCATTCCCCTCTTCACCAGTGTACAATCCCGACCGTCTCATCAACTTTTTATTCTCTTTTTTTGAGGTCCGTCGTTCTTTCGTTAATGTTTTTAAGAACTCGTGTTGTGAGACTGTGATGATTGGAGACGGTGCGAGGGTGACTAATGGCAGCGTTGAAGTGCAGGAGGAAGTTGCTTGCTTGTTGATGGCTAGAGAACCTTCGCGAGTGACTTCTTCGCGGACGGAGCTGTCACGGACGCGGATAGGATTTTTTCCCCCCCATAATCCATTTCCTTTTTCTCTTATTTCTTTCTGTTCCTCCATGGCTATTCTTTGGCAATTATGTTGTAGTTGTGATCATCATTTTCATAATTGCATCATTTACTGATTTTCTTTTACTGATTTTATCTGTGAATTAAACAAAAACTAACTAGGAAAAGTTCGTGTTTATGGTTGAATTAGAAACAATATCAATCCTCGTTGAGGCTTCTTATCACATTAGTTACAACGGTCAAATTTTAAAATGGAAGACATTTATTGTGGCAACGCATGTGTAAATTAATTTCATTCAATTAAACTTTGATACCAATTGGCAAAAATATATTTTGATATGGTATGAGTATGTTACGTATGGCAATCGAGGCGAAGAAAATACGTTAAGGATACAAATTTCTTGTTTCAGGAAATTTGATTATATTTACAAGCAATTAGCTAATTGATGTTGAAGTGAAATGGAGGCAAAAAAAAAGTTGAGTGGACAAGTACCGACAATTTTTTTAAATAAACCCCGACGAACTATTGGTCGTCAGTGAAGTGCATTCTATATCAGCCCCTCCTTTGATCCGATCTTGTTTTGTATGCACGACGTGACATCCGAGCCAGCCACACATCCGCGACGTCCTAAGGTGTCGCAACACAAGGGCGAAATTGCACCACGGCGGCTTTGGCGTACTTGTCGAATATTTAGGAATGCTGGCTCACCGGAAGCATTCGTTGGTAATGTGGTGTTACAGTCGAGTATTGGTAATTTGGGCCACCTGGGATGCATTTCGTCATGTCAGAGAGGAACGCTGTCGTGTCAAGTATAACGTTTCTTGACACGTGCATTGAACCCTTATGACTTGGCCGTAAAGGGAGTTTAAGGAAACTTGCTTGACAGTCAAGACGAGTGGCACATTTGTCTTCTGATCTCGGTGCTCGTGCCTCGGACTCGCTTCCTTGGCCGAGCGTTTGGAAAAGCGGAATCCAGCTTGCAGACTATGCAAATGTAAACGTGAGATTTGAGCCCTGCCGTTCGCCCGCTCGAACTCCCCCCGAAGACCATGTCGTTAGTGTGTCCGCGAGGAGCGAGTGTGTTCTGCTTGAGAATAAGTAACAGCCATTCATTGTGGACAGGCATGGGTAATACTCTTAGTGTAAAGATGATTTTATACGATGTAAAAAGTGTTCAGTAAAACAATTGTAAGATTGCAATTTGCATTCATATTGTTTGTTTCTAAATTTAGGTTAGAAAGGCGATGCCACTTGATGACATAAGTGACATTGCGAAATTCAAATGGTTCTTTTGCTGTCAGGGATTGGAGAGACGTCTTTGTTATGATCGCCTTGCGTTGCCCCCTTTTTGTTTATTGCTGGTTGAACCTGTCGATATGGCTGGAATTCTGAAATATAAACAAGGGTAGAGCCGTTGAAAAAGAGAACCTTTCTGATTTTGACAATAGATCCTATGCGCGATTTATGGACCCGTAAACTGGTTCGACGCACCCCTTAGGTCCGACATGTGGTGGATGGATGACTAATTTCACACGCCAGCGTCCCGGATTAATCCGTCTTTTTCGCCTGAGACCTAATGCCACTCATCTCCTCCCCCCTGTCATTTCTCTGCACTTAGTCTACGTCGTCACAGGCGGCGCACCTACTCCGCTCTGCAATCGTCATGCAAAAACCGGTTCAGCACTGTCAACACTTCTGTACTTTTCACCGCTTACGTACGCAGCGATGTGCCTGTAGACATGGATGATCCCCAGCATCTGTTCAGATCTGTAAATGCTAGAATCATATCGCCGCTCGGCTGCAATCGCCATACTCTCTTTTCCGTGCTTTAGCAACTTGGCACTGCCGTAGAGCCCTCTCTCAGTGGGAAAGCACGACCACCCCGCTGGGCTACGATGCTCCCTTTCACAGCTCACTCGTGTGCCATTAGTTACGTAAATTCCTTAACGAAGAAGAAAGGAATGACAGTTCTTTACGTCCCTCGTTAACCCTTTAACCACCAGCGTTTCACACCTCTCATGCTTACGGTGTCGCGTCACGCTCGAGTATAGTTAAACTGCACTGTCATCGCGACTGCTGCCGCCCACTCTCTTACCTTCGAGACGTGGGAAGCCCATGCTGCTTTTGCCTGGAGATGGTGCCGAAGCGAACATCAGAGACGGACGTCATGGCTCTTCATGTGGAGAAAAGTGGCGATCCTTTTTATTTTTCTGATGTTTAGTTATTTAGTATTGTCATCCATATTCGTGCACGACTTAAAGCTTAACGTTTTGTCCCGCAAAATCCCTCCGGGAAACATCAATTAACATTGAAACGATGGTTATTAATTAAGACTTGCTCGCCAGAGATATTATCAGACTGATTCCCTTCACATTCGCCTAGGACGAACGGTGCGTGAGAGTCGTTTCATAAATGCGAGAGCTTAGATGACGTGGCCGAATCAAAGCTCAACTATTGAGCTGAAAGTCCTGGGCATTGAGTTGAGGGTACTCAGGACACTGTTCTTGGCCTTCTTGGTCCCCTGGTCTCAGCGCCCAAAAAAATGATTGCCGTGGGCACTTTTTCTGTGTTTCTTGGAGGTCATGCAATAGTTCAAGGATCGGTGTTTTTATGGTAGTCTAAATATATTCATTCGACTATTTTTTGGGTGTACAATCCTTTCCTGGTATCAGAAATCATAGCTACATCCAATAGACGTATTATAAGAAAAGAAACTAGGCCCCCATTTCGTTTGTTTTGTGATTTTCATCTATGAATTCCCAACTTTCTTCTTTTTTGCCTGCTCTTGCAGTTTACAAGCTTTAGGTACAGTAAAACCACGTTCTGGCTTCTCCCTCGGCCGGCAGCAGATTTGCCACCATTATGTTGTGTCACTCACCCCCACGGTCCGCGACGCCTCGATCTCTATCCCACCTATTCACCCAGCCATGTCCGCGGTCCGCTCCGCACCCACGTTTCCTTTATGCCCGCCCACCTCCACGCCTGTGCTCTTGCCGCCAGTATCCTCGAATTTGCAAAGTCACTTGCCTTGGCTGCGCTCTTTAGGAGGTATTGACTTCTGTGATGGCTGAGCATGGAGAAATCATTCTGTATATGTAACTTGCCAAACATTGTCGAGAAGTGAAAATACAGCAAGACACATTACAAAATGGGCCTGTGAGTAATAGTCGTTCTTATGTTTGTTGGCGAGTTTTTGATCTGTATGCACAATTGATCTTTGCGGCTTCTGATAGTACACTTGTAAAGTTTTCCTTTACTCAAATTGAAGGGACAGGACAAATTTTCATATCTGATGCTGGGAATGTAAAGCGAAGACAAGGGTTTTATTTTTAATGCGAGTTCTTATGGTCTGTGCTAACGTGCCGAATACAAAAAAAAAGATGATAACGGCCCTTTGTAATACAAGCAATTCAGTATGTAGATTTTAATTCATTCGGCTGTTCAGTTACCGAGAAGTGTGTCAACTTGAGTTATGTAAATACTGAATGAGAATCGTAATCGTTTATTGAGGTTACGCTTAGAATGAAGCCACTGTTCAAACATTACACTTCATTAATCAGTCGCGTTTTCAATGTCGACTACATGTCATATTGATATGACGTTCACATCAGTGGTCATTCGTCAATTGTCGATGGCGTTACATTGGCTCACTGTTACCTAGTTCTAGGTTAGTTTATACATTTAGTAGAAATTTGCATATTTCCACTAGTCTCTTGTAAAATCTTTATTTAGGCCATTTAGAGTTGTAGTATAGTCTGTAAATTTTCACAATCGTAGGGTCTGTCCCTCCGTGGCAGTTTTACTCCAAATCCCATTCATATGATCTGATAATAATAGCACAATTAAACCATGCCATATGTTTGAACTGGAGGCAGAGGTGAGGGGTCGCCGATGCCGAATGGACAAGTATAATTAAAGAAACCGGATGTTCATCCAGCGATTACGAGCAGAAGTGCATCCTATTTTTATCGGCGTAAATATAGCGCCTGCTTAAACAATAAAACTAAAGCACGGGAATAGTAGTCATGCATACACTTCGACACGTTCTCTCGTTTTTTGTTTTTTTCCTCCCTGCTTTCCTTTTCGTCTTCCTCTGAGTTGATAAAGAAATCCTCGTTCTTACAAACGTGGAGACGAAATATATATATGTGTATATATATGTATACATATACATATGTGTATACATATATGTATACATATATATGTATATATATATGTATACATATACATGTGTATACATATATGTATACATATATATGTATATATATATATACATACATGCATATATATATATAAACATTCTTATATATAAACATATATATAGACATATATATATATACATATACATATACATATACATATATATACATATATATATATACATACTTATGTATATATATGTATACATACATATATATACATATATATATATATATATATATATATATATATATATACATATATATGTATATATACATGTATACATATATATATATGTATACATATGTATACATATATATGTGTATATATATACGGATATATACATATATATATATGTATATTATACATATATATATACATGTATATATGTATATGTATATATATATATATTATTATACATATATACATGGTGTTCGAGAGTATGTAGTCACCAGGAGAGAAGAAGCTATTGTTATTGTTTTCATCATCATTTATTATTATTGATTATTAGAAGACAAGAAGACGAATACTGAAGTAATTTGATTTTGTCAAGCTCATTTTAGACGCAGGAAAAGTAATGTTTTTTAGCCAAAGAGTTATTACTTTTTAATGGAAAGGTTACTTTTATATATTCATTTTTGAACTTTTAATATAAATGTATTTTCTTTTATTTCCAAAAGTAGCGTCAAATGGGGACGGCAATTGCAGATATTCAAATGGAGATGAATAAGCATTTTAGATAGCACAAATTCTCGACGTTTTTTCCTTCTTTCTTTTTACGGAATATTTGTTAAAGCGAGTAGTATGTTTTCCATGTTCACTTGACCCAAGAACTTCTTTTAAAGAATCCGTCAGTGATTAACTGTAACACAAATGCGGCCAAGTAACCTCTCAATTGAACTGTTAAATGTGAAGCTCGCAACTTGCCCCCTCGGGAAAATAAGGGAGGCCCTCGCATCCTGGGATTTTAAGCTGGTTTCATAAATATGCATTCATCGCTGCCGAAGTTATCAAGTGGCGCCAGCCGGCAACACGCCTAGGCTGGGAATTTCACGCCATACTATTAATCTAGTGTGTGCGTGTGCGTTTGCGTACGTGTAGGTGTAGGTGTATGTGTTTGTGTGCGAGTTTATTTTTGTTTGTTTGTGTTCGGAGATTCATAATTCCCTGAAGATTAGTAATGCATCGAGTACAACGTAATATGGTATTTTATTCTCGGAAAGGATTGCATTAGAACGCGTTTTTAGGGTAAAGCCACTCTCTCTCGTTCTATCATTTCCTCGTAAGTAATATAGGATGTTTTAACGAATATCCTTTAACGTAAACCTTGGTACACGATATGGTTTACTAGGAGCATCCTCCCTCTACAAATTCCCTAAAGAATCGATATCTTTGCCTTTATTAGTCATGTGGATCGCCACTAGACATGTCTTTATTTTTCATTTTGCACATACTTTTTAAGATCAGCATTATTAAACTTCGTTTTTGTTCTCATACCAACCTCCCTACCGGCCTAATCTACCTCTGTAGATCGTACATACATGCGTAAATACGTGTGACATTGTTTTTTGACGAGTTCAAGCTTTATGGTTCCTGATTATGGGGTAGAGGGTGACAGACTCCAATGGCAGAGGCAAGGTGGCGGAAGAAGTGTCTCCAATTCAAGTTCTAGTTGAAAGAGTTTCAGGTGCAATTGTTAAAGTGTTGAATGAAGCATGGAACGAGTTTTTAAGTTTTGCGAGGTCGGTTGGATGGAAACGTTGGCGGAAAAGATCCTTGGGGAGTGCGTGAGTGTAAGATGTTTTTTATAAGTAGATTTCATTTTGTATTGTATTTTCTGATGTTTGGTTCGAGATTCGCCTTATGGGAAACCCCGATGCACATAGAATTTAGAATAAATTGTGATAGGAATTTAACAGAAGAAATAGTGATGATGCTATTGGCTCTTAGCATGGATAATTCTAAACATTTCCTTCTTCGTTTCAGATTGCGCCAGCGAAAAAGCTGTGGGGAGTGGAAGAGGGGAAAACAGACAACAAGGGGATTTTCAACATAGGTGAACCCACATGGAGAGAAGCAGCATGGAGCACAGGACACCCAACAGGTGCGTAGACAGATAAAAATAACACCGACATTATCCCCCCCCCCCGTTATTTTGATCAATACTGCATTAACTTGATGTATACCCCCTAATATGCAATGATCTTACGAATCCTCATTCCAACAGACCACGGAGTGGGACAGAGCCACGGGTTGAGTATGGGTGTGGGACAGCGAGGCCCCGGGCGTCCACAGTTCCCCGGGGGAGACTCCGTGCTGTCCCCGCGCGCTTCGGACCACACTGGTGTGGGGCTCAAGATGGTCGAGTACGTGTTGGCCTCCTCACCCACAGGCAAGGACCTAGACGCTCGCATGGCCAACCTGCAACTCAGAGTAAGTGTGGAGAAACTTTCCCAGATATGTCAGTTGGAGTAATTAATACTGTACCCTGGCACTTGGTTAACGTTTTCATATTGGCAAAATTAACTGGCAGATTTTAGGTATATTGTTTCATGTGTAATTGCCAGACAAAAGTCTTGTTTCTTTATTTTCTTAAGGCTAGCTTTATGCAATAATCCCTTTTCTTCACCTTAATTTTATTACATCCATTTCACCTCTCCTCTTTCAAAAACTGAATCACGTATGTCAACACTCCATTTATGCTGATGGATATGATAGTTGGTCATGTCGTCCCTTGATTCAACCAGCTTTTTGTTTATTCCTGAAGTCGTTTTGAATCTCTCTCTGTCGTACTTATTCACAAAACGGAATTCGAAAAATGTAAATACGGTTTGAAAAACAACTTATAGTAGTCCTTTGACTCTAAATTTCAAATCTATAGCCATCCAAAGCCGAGGTTCCACTACCTTTATTTGACTCTGGGGACTTAATTCTGGGATCATTGCCCTTTTGCTGCCTAGGCCCGCTATCTAGGGAACTAGGCGAACCATACCTAGTGTTTTCTTTACCTTGATCCAACAGTGATGATTTATAGGCTATGATTTTTTAAAAGATATAAGTAACTGTAAAATAATATTCAATAAGACTATTAAAATGTATTGAAGCTAGCCTTGCCATGCCAAGTAATGAGAGTTTAATTGTAATGTAATCAAAGTGGAGGGACTGGGCGGCCGAAAGCTGCTCAGTTACTTCGGTTAGCGGGAGTTGGGTTTGTATCCAAAATGGAAAAATAAGACAGGTGAAGAATTGACTTCTGAATTACCTACGATTCCGCGATAGATATAATTTAATAAGCTCATGAAACCTCAAGATGTTCGACTATGTTGAATGGTAGAACTGTATTGTAGCAAATTGTTTTGGTCAGTGTTAAAGGTTTCTCTGGTCATTTAACACAAATAATATTTTATTTGCTTAACATTAGCCATGACATTAAATCCCTCATAACTCAAAACTATGATGAATCACCAACTGATATTACAGTGGATTCAACATACTCTTTATATGTTCCTCAGACATAATCACGTTTCCATTGAGATCTGAAAGGGTGTCACTAAACTCCACCCTGATTTGTTAGGACATAGACGAAAGAAGGGCATTCAAAGACATGGGTGCTCTTAAGAAGTAGTTAAAAAAGTCTTCGCCCTCAGATAAGAATCGAGTAGGTGTCAAGGATGAAAAATGTTTCATACACCGCTCACAGTATAGTGCGACCCAAACTGTCACACGGGATGGGCATGTTTAATCCCATTCCTTCTCAAGACCAACAAAGTCACTTAACCATGGTTAATTTTCCCGTTTTCGTTGTCAGTTGGAGCATAAGATACACGAACGCATGAATCTGTCACACTTCTTAAAATGTTGACTACCCCTGCCTTTTTTTCTTTTTCCTTTTATTTTTATTTTTATTTTTTTACATCTCTTTACCTTACGAATTAATAAGGGATTATGTTGAGACACTAATGAAAT
Organism: Penaeus japonicus; assembly: GCA_017312705.2. Taxonomy (NCBI): domain Eukaryota; kingdom Metazoa; phylum Arthropoda; class Malacostraca; order Decapoda; family Penaeidae; genus Penaeus; species Penaeus japonicus. The sequence continues at coordinate 205,947 of BOPN01000273.1, forward strand.
GTCATTTTCACAGAATGGTGGAGTAGAGACGAGCAAGGACAAGAAGGACAAGGCGCCATCGCCTTTCGACCCTACGAAGAAAGACGTAGAAAACGGTAACGCCCCGCAAGCGAACGGCATCGTGCAGAACGGCCTCGATGACGACAAAACTTTTAAGTAAGTCTCTAATGTAAACGTTCGCTCTCGTATTTTCCTTTACATACTTGAAGGACGACTCCCGCGTTGCCTAGGTTATGTTGTTCTCTTGCAAGTCCCGTTTCCGGGATTTTTGCAGGGGCGGTCGTAAATTCACTCGGAAACTACACCAGGTGCGCCAAAGGGCTTCAGTTTCCTTTTCGAACTCCAAATAATTAAAAGGCGAGTGCATCGGCGTGTCTAACTCGTTTTGCTGCCATGCCAATCATGTTAGGAAAGTTACGTTTCTTCTCAGCGTCCACATTGCTTTGATGAAGATTTTAGTTCCCAAGGCATTTAACCCCATTCCTCATGCCAGAAAAGTGAAGTTGCAAGTGTTCATTTGGACTTTGTAGTCATGGTCAGTTCTCAATTATCACAAAAATGTTTTTGAGGAAATAACATTATTATGTATTATTATGTCAAGTGGATAATCGAGCGAGTTTGTTCACTCAACGATTACAAACATACATGGGTGTAAGTGGAGGTGCAGATGTTCCTCTAAGCCAAGCATTTGTGTGTGGAACTTTGTTTAAATACAGTGGCGAAAAAAAGTTCTCCACAGAAGATAATGCCACTGTGCAGACCTTGGAGACCAAGTTTGCCGGTAAATGTCTTTGATTTCGCTACACACTCCTGTCAAAGTTCTGTTTATTGGTCCGGGAGACGTGGAATCACACTTTTAATTAACTTAACATCATCATGGCAAGTTCTGTTTTAAGCCTCTTGTCTTACATAAGTACTTGGAACTAAATTTTATTACGAAATCCATGCGTTGCATGTTTTACTCTTACTTTAAAATGAAACACATACTTGCTCTGTATTATGCGATCGCACAAACACCAGTAATGGCATGTTCTTCTGAGTCTCCAGAATTACAGAATATGACAGTGAATTGAGTCTTGTTAACAGCAATTAGAATTAGTAATTAATTTCCCCAACCGCCCATGTCAAGGTGTACTTAATGATAGTAGTGTGTTACAATCTCACAGCCGGACGCCGGGCAGCAGACAAGGCTCACCATCAGAGGAGGACATCAACAAGAATGGCATGGTGACGGGTGTGGGTGTGAAGGAACCAGAACTCGTAGGGGGAGGTGTTGTGATGGGCGGCCCCGGTGCACAGGTCCTCGGACACCTTGACCACCCAGGGTTTGAGGGCGTAGGCGGCGGGGCTGTCGGCGGCGGAGCTGTTGGAGGTATGGGCGGACCTGCGGGCATCCTTGACCCGAGTATGAGCGGCGCGGGCGGGCCGTTCTCATCCCCTGCAGGCCCTGACTATAGCAACATGGCCACCAGCATGCCTATGGATTCACCTACGCTCCTACCGGGACCACAACCACAAAACTTTACCGACAATCAGGTGAGTACAGGATGGCAGTTCAATTTATTTATTGGTTGTTGTTCTACACATCCATGTATTTAAATCCTTCTGTTATTGGACGCTAAATAGGTACTCAGGATTAGGGATCCAAAGTTAGTTTTGAGAAAGGGCTTAATTGTGAGCAGCAGCATGATGGGTGCTGTCCCAGGGAAGACGCTCCTCATTGCTGTGTACGTGTTTGTGGTCTCTTGGAGTTTCTGGATTTTATTGTGCTCCATGAAAGGTATCTGTTGATATTATACAGCATACATCTTTCTCCTCTCTCTCCTCCCTTTTCTTTCCTCCCTTCTCTCCTATCCTCTCTTCTCTTTCCTCTCTCCCTCCCTCCCTCCCTCCCTCTTATCTCTCCTTTCTCTCTTTCCTCTTCTCCCTCTCCCCCCTCTCTTCTCTTCTCCTTCCCTCCCTCCTCGCTCTCCTCCTTTCCTCCCTCCTCTCTCTCATCCTTTCCTACCGCTTTCTCCTCTCTCCCTCCCCTCTCACATCTCTCCCCATTTATTCTCCCTGTAAACGTGACGGGAGGGGTCAACTAGCTATAAACTAGAGTTGCTAGAGTTCCAGAGGCGGTACACACACCACAGTGTACACAAAGGGTTGAAAACCAGACAAAATTTGGAGTTACTGGTTTTACTCTTTGGCAGCCTTGTAGTACAGAGTGTATAGGTTCTGTCTATGGTGTGGCAGTAATCTTGTCTGGCTTTCAACCCTTCATACACACACTGTGTTGTGTGTATCGCCTCTGGACTCTGTGGATCAAATAACTCTAGCTGGTTGACCATTAACGCTACGTTGACAATGGTGGCAGTGGTGGGATAGTTTGGGAAACTATCTGAGGACACGCAGTTCGAGGAGCAAAAGAAGCATCGAAATATTTCTTAAATTCATTCCATGAGTTATTGTTACTCTTATCAATACCTGTCTGACTTGTCACACTCAAGTGACCCCTTTTATACAAAATTAAAACAAAGGGGGCTTTCTGATGCTGGAGTGGGGAATGGAGAGAATTCTAAACTTTATGTTCAGTAATAGCAATTGGGCTGGCTTTTTATAGTGATTAACCACAGTCAGGATGGAGGTGATGGTGACTCAACCAATGATCGTCATATTTATAGATAAAAGGAATATATGCTAGTTGCAATTACATACGAAATAGGTATTAGCCAAAATATAACAATGTATTAGTTGAAATATAATCCATTGTGGACGGGGATAGATTCACTTGCCCAGTCTCTAGGATAGGTTTTATTTTAGAGCGAGGCAGCTTAAAGCAACATAATTTGAATCTTCCTACTCTCTTTTAGTCACTTATTGTAAAACTAGAACCGTTTTTGTGTTTTATTGAGTTTAGAGACTTTTATGTGCCACAGGTTCTATCAGTGCTGCAGTTGACTAAAATTGTAGTATATGATCCATTTTAGCTCATTATTTTCTTTATACTCTGTGATAGAAGTATTGCCGTTTATGTCTTAACCAATTCACACCAGATGATTAATATCTTCGGAGGGAGCAGCATCAGGCAAATAATCAGCCCGGTGTGAATGGGTTAAGTGTCTGGCAGTTATCAGGCCCTGCCGAAGGCCAGACTATGGGTCCTTAGAAAAGAAATGAGGACAAGAAAAGTGAATTAGGCAAAATGTTACATGCCTTCATAGCTTTGCAATGCTACCACTCCAAACTCCAGCACATCAGAGGTGTTGGAGAACCTGAAAAGGTACACTAAAGCTAGCTAGATATAATACACATAGGAAATGACAGAATGTATAAGCTATAAGTTTAATATGAAGGAGGAAAACTTCGTAGCAAACGGACAAACATAGTAGAAGTATTACTGATAGAAAAAGAGAGCAACACAGGGTCTAGTGCGGGTGGTGTGATGTCAACAGAGGGCACGTGTGTTCGTGTGTACACAGATTCTGAAGCAATAACGTGTTCAGTATGTGTAACGTCCTGTCTAGTGCTTGGCATGTAGTTCGTGTGGATATAGATACCTAAAATATGAGCATTTTCTTCAGCTAGGTTTCTGTTTATTAACACCATCTTACTCTTTACAAGAGGTTGTATAGGCATAGGAAAAGGAGGGAATAAATACTTGTATGAATGAGGGCTGTGGAATGCGAGCAAGTGGTGTGTTAAGAAGGGGAGGGAATTCTGTTTTCAATGGAATGACAGACTGAGCAAAATTATCACAGAAAAGAGAATATTAATGCATATTTCTAACTACAAAAAATGTGCCTTAAGAAGAGTCTCTGACTAATCCTGGTGTCCATTGTTGTCTGATGAACTTCAGAAGGGGGAACTAGTGCAACAGCAGCGGTTCAGGGTTGGGCAAAACTTTGTCTGTGATTCCAATGTTCGGCGTGCCTGGGCGCCTTCAGTTAATGTAAAGATGTTAAAGATGGCACGCTTAATGGCAGTGTGTGTGAAGTGGAGTCTTCCATGGAGACGACACGGTCAGCTGCTCTGCAGCAGTGTTGAACAGGGGAGGATACTCAGTAACTAGTGTTGTTAGGCTGCTTCTTGAGGCATTCATGACTTGCGTAGGTAACACGTCGGGGGCAGGAATGGGAAATCGTCTCTCTTCGCTGTCACCACTAAACATAGCTAGAGTTGCTTGCTTGATGGGAAGAGTTCGGAGGCAGTGCGTCCTGAGGCAATACACAACACTGTTTACAAAGGGTTGAAAGCTAGACGAATCTTTTGAGTTAGTGCTTTTATTCTTGAGCAGCTTTGTAGTACAGAGAGTGTAGGCTTTGTCACATCCCCGTGGTCGGTAGACCGAACCCCGTCCAAGCTCGTGAGTTTCCACTATCGCCTGGCGGTCACTGCCGTAGCTGGGCATCGCTCCGATCGAGTAAACACTCGTTGACACACGCAATCAGGAGTCGGCACACAATGACACAGGCGGGCTCGTCTCATTGCATGTAACCACAGCGAAGCATTTACTTCGCATATCTAGCTTATCCCTATCCTTATCCAGACACTGCCTCCGAACTCTGCTGATCAAGCAAGCTACTCTAGCTTATAGGCATTTGACCGCTCTCCCCCCCTCTCTCTCTCTTCTCTCTCCCCTACCCTATCTTCCCTCTCCCTTCTCTCCCCTACCCTCTCTTCCCTCTCCCTTCTCTCTCCCCTACCCTCTCTTCCCTCTCCCTTCTCTCTCTTCCCTCTCCCTTCTCTCTCTTCCCTCTCCCTTCTTTCCCCTCTCCCTTCTCTCCCTTCTCTCCCCTCTCCCTTCTCTCCCCTCACCTTTCTCTCTCCCCTACCCTCTCTTCCCTCTCCCCTACCCTCTCTTCCCTCTCCCTTCTCTCTCTCTCCCTTCTCTCTCTCTCTCTCTCTCTCTCTCTCTCTCTCTCTCTCTCTCTCTCTCTCTCTCTCTCTCTCTCTCTCTCTCTCTCTCTCTCTCTCTCTCTCTCTCTCCCTCTCTCTCTCTCCCTCTCTCTCTCTCCCTCTCTCTCTCTCCCTCTCTCTCTCTCCCTCTCTCTCTCTCTCTCTCTCTCTCTCTCTCTCTCTCTCTCTCTCTCCCTCTCTCTCTCTCTCTCTCTCTCTCTCTCTTCTCTCCCTCTCTCTCTCTCTCTCTCTCTCTCTCTCTCTCTCTCTCTCTCTCTCTCTCTCTCTCTCTCTCTCTCTCTCTCTCTCTCCCTCCCTCCCTCTCTCTCTCCCTCCCTCTCTCTCTCTCTCTCTCTCTCTCTCTCTCTCTCTCTCTCTCTCTCTCTCTCTCTCTCTCTCTCTCTCTCTCTCTCTCTCCCTCCCTCTCTCTCTCTCTCTCTCCCTCCCTCTCTCTCTCTCTCTCTCTCTCTCTCTCTCTCTCTCTCTCTCTCTCTCTCTCTCTCTCTCTCTCTCTCTCTCTCTCTCTCTCTCTCTCTCTCTCTCTCTCTCTCTCTCTCTCTCTCTCTCTCTCTCTCTCTCTCTCTCTCTCTCTCTCTCTCCCCCTCTCCCTCCCCCCCCCTCTCCCCTCCCCCCCCCCCCCTCTCTCTCTCTCTCTCTCTCTCTACATCTCTCCTCTCACCCCTCTCCCTCTCCCTCTCTACATCTCCTCTCACTCCTCTCCCTCTCCCTCCCTCTCCTCACATCTCTCCTCCTCACCCTCTCCCTCCTCTCCCCTCTCCTCTCCCCCTCTCCTCTCCTCTCCTCTCCCTCTCCCCCTCTCCCCCTCTCCTCTCCCCCTCTCCTCTCCCTCTCCCCCATTCCTCTCTCTCTCCCCCTCTTCTCTCTCTTCTCCCTCTTCTCCTTTTGCCTTCCCTACTTGCCTATTAGTCGCATTGTTATTTAATGTGGACGGGATAGTACCTGTTTTGCTTTGCATGTGGCTATGGTCCCATGTAGAACAGCCTCGCTACTCGCGATGATTACGAAAAACTGACATTCAGGCGACTCGTATAAGTCTTTCAAAGGATTACATAACGCAAAATAACGAAGAGAAATTCGCGGCAAGTTTTCATTAGTCTACCCTGTGAGTCTACCAACAGAGAACGGATCGGAACAGTACAAACGAAAACGGCGGTTATTAGCCTAATAGAGGGAGACTTTTATAAAATTCGTATTATGTAGACATTTCATGTGCGGATAGCACTTTGTTATTTAATTTAACGCTTGAGAATTTTAACAAAGTTAGCTTTAGGAAATTCAGTCGGCAACATTCATTCGCTAATTTATAGTAACGTATGATTTTGAAATGAAGCAATTTCGACCTTACCTTTTTTGCGGCCGGTTGCGAATAATCCGGTATTCACGGACATTAGTCTGTCCTCTCGCACATAGAGAAAAGGTTTTCGTGCAATAGCGACGCGGGCCTTGCACAAGACTCGAGTCCGTTAAAGATGGAGGATCCGCGTTGAGCCTCTACTTTAAACTTCTCTCCAAGGTCAAGCGCCTGGAGCAATCGCCCTGCAGGTCTTTCCTTCGACGCCCTTTTCTCTCTCTCTCTCTCTCTCTCTCTCTCTCTCTCTCTCTCTCTCTCTCTCTCTCTCTCTCTCTCTCTCTCTCTCTCTCTCTCTCTTTCTCTCTTTCTTTCTTTCTCTCTTTCTCTCTTTCTCTCTCTCTCTTTCTTGACCTGCTCCTCGGCCATGCTTATGCGGCCACGATTATTCCTCGCGCCGTAAGGTAGAGCTACAGCTTCACAGGGAATTTTCTTTCTTTTGGAGGACTGATGCTGCTGTCTGCCCTTTGCTCAGTTAATTTAGTTATTTTTATTTTGACCATTATTCAGTTTTTGTTTTGGAGGAAATGTTAAGATTTTTTTCAAACCCGTAGTCTTCTTATTTTTTCTCCCATGTCTCCTTGTCGCATTTTGTGGCACTGCATATTTTTCAGACTCCTATATGATATCGTTTATTTTTACTTTCCTTATACTTCCTCGTTTCTCCTTCTTCCTCTTCCCTCATTTCTCTCCTTTTTCGTTTCCTCGCAGTCGCGAGCATTAGCGTTTTTCTGACACCCCCCCCCCTCTCTTCTCCTCCTCCCCCCCCGCGCAGAGAAGCCTTTCCTGAACTTTCATCCGGTACCCCTTCATGTGTCCTTCGCCCTGAAGGCTGTTTCCTCCGGGGGGTGGGGGTAGCCAGAGGGGGAGGAAAGGAGGGAGAGATATAGGGAGAGAGAAGAAAAAACTGGAGAGACGACGAGAAGAGGGGAGAGGGAGATTGGAGTGGAGTGGGGAAAAGAGACGAAAAGGAGAGATGGGAAAATGAAAGGAAAGGGGGGAGGAAGGACGCCCGAGACGAGTGCCATTGCCACCCCCTCCCTCCCCCCTGGAGGCGGGTGCAGCAGTATGTGAAGCATTTGTTGAAGCACGTCTTCCCTAACCTAATTAGCATGATAAGTAGCGACCCTCCAGCGTCGTTTTCCATAAAAAATGTTGCGAGGTGGAGGTAGTGTATGAGGGAGAGGGGGGGGGGAGATGAGTGATAGGAAGAGGAAAGTAAATAAGATGGTGAGGATAAGTAGGAAGACGGGATGAAGGTGATGGTGAGAGTGATTACAAGAGGTAGATCAAGGGGAGATAGAGAGGACAGCCTTCGTAGAGGGAAAACCATGAATGGGGAGGAGGTAGGATTAAGGATGGAGCTTGGAGGGAAAGGAAGTGAGCTTGTCAAGTTGATGAGACGGCGCGCTGTGAGGTGAAGGAGGGACATATTTTGATCAGAAGTGGTAGCTATTAAACTATGCTGCAGGTAAGACACAGACATACAGACAGAGTGAGGGAGTAGGAAAGCTGCAAGAATAGCAGTAAGTGGGCGCACGTCAGTGAGTTCCCATGTGTCCAGGATAATTATATTTCACCAGGCTCACTTTTAAAAGGCCGGCCGTAAAAACAACGAGGAACATTGGGTCATTCGGTGTCCATCTGACACTTCAATATCATTAACACGTTCAATACCTGGACGGTGGCAGCTCATGTGTAAAGTTGGTTGGCCGTTTATTCGATTGCGTTAATCGGCCGAGCTCGAACGCTGTACCAGGCTGTCGGAATGAAGCGACACTGGGGGAAGAGGAGTGGACAAGGGTGTTCACGTGGCTTGCGTAATGTGGGAGTACTTGGAATAATCCCACTACGTGTTTCTGACCCTGAGAGGGAAAGTGGGCCGTGTAAGGAGAGTGGAGAGGACTTGGTAGGGGACACCCTGGTGTGGTGACGGGGGTAGCACCTATCCGAACACCCTAACCCTCCACCACAGTCTACCTCCCGATGTGTCAGCCCTGTCGTGTTTGTGAGTAGCAGAATTCGACCGAGGAATTGTGTTGCCTCGCCGATGACTGATGGCCACTGTTTAAGCCGTCAGTGGCCGTTGTACAGTGTAATGTAACCAGTGGTGCCATAGAACTAGATGTTTTAGCGAGAGATCGGGGGCGACAGACCAGAGCTGTATTGAAAATCCTCAGGAGGACAGGCTAATCCGTGGGCTCTCCTGACTGTATCTTGCCAGGGTCCAACCTAATTAATAAGGATCCCAGATGGATCGAAACGTTGTCTGACCTGTCAATAGTTCTCGGGTTTCATTTGTTCGCTTCGTCATCTTGTGTGTGTTTGGTCACGACATTCCGAGTGCTTGGGAACTTAGGCGATTGTTTCGGTGGTTATAGTGGAATAATCCAACGAAAGTGTAGGCTAAGGTTAATGATGCTAAGTCGCTGACAGCGTTGACAGTGATGCGATGTAGTAGGAGTGTCGCGGAAGCCCATCGCCGTTTGTTTGTGTGACAGGTGACACCTCCGCTGATTATAACGAGGGTGTCATTAGTGGTTGGGCTTTGTATCCACAAGAGGGAGGAGCCCGAGTCCCTCGGGTTTTGCCAGTGGGTCTATAGAGGCCTTCCTTGGCCCCTAGTTCCTCAAGGGAGCGGCACAACACGTGTGGAGCCAAGGATGAGAAGTGATCCGTGTATACTGGTCCGCGTGTGGGAAACTTGAGACGACCCGGAGATGGTCAGTTGACATAACAAGGTATTGATCCCCCCGTGTACCAAGGTGCCAGTGCCAGGGTGCCGGCCGCCATACCTCTCTTAACAGCCCCACCGGAGGTCTTGGTGTCGCTGTGGGCGGTAATGAGCGGGGCGAAGCACCTTGGCTCCCACACAATCTTGTTCCTCCAGGCCTTTGAAAACTGGTCTATATTTAGCACAAGCCGTGAAGAAAATTGTAATGAAACACTCGAGTGTTGCGCTGCATGGGAGGGGGAGGCCTGGAGGAGGAGGAGAAGAAGAGAGAGAGAAAGAGAGGAGGAAGATGCTGGAGGGGAGAGAGAGGAGATGGGGGTGCGGTGAGGGGAACAAGGAGGTCCTTCAGGGCACTACAGAGGACCCTTGACGTGACCCCGCCCAGCCAGACTCCCAGGACCCCGCGCTCCTCGCGCCGGGATCACGGCGCACGCGAGAATTTAGAATTTTTTTTATCACAATTAACACCTTCCTCGCCTGTTGTTCCTTCATATTTCGGGACGGGAGTGCCCGCACATGCATTGGTCGTGTAGTTAGGTGGAATGGTGAATAACACGGCAGGCACCACAAAAGTAAAAAGGGGTGCTTTTAATGTGGTTCCTGTGTGTCGTCGTGTGGTTTCTCCTTGCGACAGCGGAACTGCGACGACGATAGTAGTACTGTGGTTGGTCATCAAGTGAAGAACGGGGAAGCGTGCAAGGAGCCAGAGGGTGTCGTCACATCCTTATCTCCCCACATGCCACCCTCGGCGGGGTGTATCTCACGTAGTCGACATCCATGGCAGGCAAACGAGGAGGGGTGAAGGGGGGAGGGAGGTAGGGTGAGTACCCCCTCCCCCCACTCAGAAGTTGTACCACCTGAGTTGATGATGGTTTTAATGAAAATTATGATTGATGATTCGCGGATGGATGGGAGCATAACTCTTCTACCACAAGGTGCTGTAGGCTCTGTCCGTCGCGCTGAAATCCCTCCACTCCTTTTATATTATTATAGCTCACTTCATGCGGGCGAAAAGGTCTGCGAGTAAACATCATAAAGCTATTGAGTTGTATCCTCAACTATGACCTAGCTAGTGCGTGGAGAAGGACTTGTCCTGGTACATAGGTATTGTGGCTTTGGTTGAGTTACTTGAACGATGATTGTAAATAGAATTGCCTGGTTTATGTAGCTGCGTCAGAGCTTCAGTTGGCTGTGTGCTTGTGCAAGTTGGTTTTCCTTGCTGTCTGTTCGGCCCCTCTGCGACTGGCTTGGTTGAAAGGGGGGGGGGGAATCTAGGCGCCGTGTTGTCTACAGCATCACTGTCAAGGTGTTTGAGTGCCATCACGCTTCATTACTGAGTTACAACTCCATGCGTCATTCTCGAATCTATTTCCTCCTCGTTAGCACTGGCCCATTTTCTTTTGCTAACGATATTTTGCGAGGCCGGGAATTGTAAAGACTTAAGTCGTAACCCGAGGAAGGGCTCCGAAGCTTTGTAATTAGTTCGTGTGGAAGCCAAGGTCTTGCTGGGATGTTTGTTGCAAGGGGAAAGAGTGAGCCGTTGTTTACCA
>BOPN01000273.1:221480-226056 GCA_017312705.2 Penaeus japonicus
AGGTGTCGCTGGAGAAATGTGTAGAAAGTAGGTGGGCAGGAGGACGACTGAATATGAATCGGTGGGTAAATGAAAGTAGTCAGCTGCGTTGTTTTTTCAGGAAGCCGTTGAGCCTGGAAAGTGGATCTGGGTGAGGCTTATTTTGGTCTGCGTTACCAGGATGCCACTTGATGATGAACATGGGCAATCCCTGCTACATTATTAACTCACGGGAACCCTACTAGTAGACGCCGGAGGCTGGCTGGCTTGCTGGCTGGCTGCAGTAGGATAGGGGGAGCAGGAGAAGGAGCGGGAGGAGGCCCAGGAAAGTGCATCAGGGAGGGAGAAGGGCGCTCTGAGGCAGGGCTGAAGGTGTTGGGGCGCCCAGGGAGAAGTGGGTAAGGTCATAATAGCTCTCGGGCCCCTTCTTGAAGCAGGATCGCCCTTTACCTTGGAAGCCACTTCACACCTTCCCCTCTCCAGCCCAGCCCAGCCCAGCCGTCCCCTCGCCCGAGACCTCGTGGCCACGTACCCCCTTAGACCTGCCTGCTACACCCCTCCTTCCCCCCACACAAATACACCCACACACATACGCACCTTCATACACACACATACGCACCTTCTTACACACACACATACGCACCTTCATACACACACACACACACATACGCACCTTCATACACACACACACACACACACATACGCACCTTCATACACACATACGCACCTTCATACACACACACACACACATACGCACCTTCATACACACACACACACACATACGCACCTTCATACACACGCACCTTCATACACACGCACCTTCATACACACACACATACGCACCTTCATATACACGCGCATACGCACCTTCATACACACACACACACGCACCTTCATACACACGCGCATACGCACCTTCATACACACACACACACATATGCACCTTCATACACACACACACACACACACATAGACATACATGTATACGTGTATGTGTGTATATATTATATATATAAAATAACACGCACGCACGCCCATGCATCTGTCCAACTTTTTAATGTATATTACTATATGTATGGTTTTGTGAGTGTCTTGTTTCTTATCATTTCACATTCTCCTTCTGCCAATCGCCAGTAATGGTCTTCATCCCATTTCACATTCATTACTCGTCCCAGCCCCCCACCACCCCAACCCCTTTCGACCACGTACAAACGGATATCAGAATAACAATGACAGCGAGACGTGGTGCCTCTGAGGTACATCCCTTGCACTGCGTTGTGCAATGCAACCGCTTCTCTTGAGGCTCTTCCCCCCACCCTCTCTTCATATCTCTCTATTTTATCTCTTTCATATCTTTCTTCTCTCTCTCATTTCTCTTTATTCTCTCTCTCGCATCTTTCTTCCACATCTCTCTCGCTCTTTCTCTCACATATACATTCTTATATATATATATACATACACACTTACACACTTACCGCCTCCTCCTCTCCATCCTCATCCTCTTTATCTCCCTTTCTTGCCTCGGCCTCCGCTCAACTTCTCGTCGTGTTGGCTGCACTTAATTAGATATTGATCACAGCTTAAAAGGTATTGATGTTCACTTAATCCCTCAATTATTTAGAATGAGGAAGATCCGCAGTTTGTCTTCAGAGAATGTGTGTGTCTTGTTTACGTGTTGCAGGATAGATTGATGAATGCGCTACATCTTGCTTAAAGTTATCTTTAAGCAAGAGGATTTTCGACGGCACTAGAGTAACCCGAAAGAAGATAGAAAGATTTTATTTTCCACATGGAAATTCTTGGGAATACACGTCTCTTTTTGGTTTCCTCCGGGAGCGCAAGAACTCCATCTTCCTTCTCTTTACCTTTGGCCTGATAACGTGGAAGGATATTTTCCCCTTCCACCAATATTACCAGGTGTCCACCATGCGACCACTGCATCACCGAGTCCATGGACTGGCACGTTCCTCGTGACGTGTGAGTGCGAGAGAGTGACGTCAGTGATTGTGGACGGTAAATGTTTGTGGAGGAAGAAGGTCCCCTTTTGTCTCTCTCACTCACTCACTCACTCACTCACCCACCCTCACTCTCATAACGATAATAATTATGATAAAAATAATGATAGCAGTGATAATAACAAGAAGGATAATAATTATGATAGTAATGATAATAATAATAATGATGATTATGGTATTGAAGATCATGATGATTCCAATAGGATCTATCTATTTATATCAGTCAATCAATCAATCAGTCTGCTTGCCTACCTATCAACCGCCCCTCCCCCTTTCCATCTCCCTGCTTCTTTTCTTTAGGTTCGCACTTACCCTTTTTGGACTGATTGGGTAGGGGGGAAATTGTTTGTTGGGCCGCCTGTGTTTTCTTCGGCAGCGCATTGCCCAAACCCCCGTATTGGATTAACTAATTGTCGGTCGCGTAGTGAGAGCAGGCCAGGAGATTAGGCGAGGTATTAAATGCAGAATTGCGAGATAGGCCGAAACGTGCGCAGACAAGCACATGGCAAGACCCGCCCACGGACGAAAGCCTGCGAGGGAAAGGGGTAGATGGATAGACCGCAAAATCGACGAGCAGGCGAGGCAAAGTTGGGGAGAAGGCGGCGGTGGATGAAGGAAGAGAGAAGCTGGAGTGGAGCGGTGGAGGAGGAGGAGGAGGAGGAGAAGGAGAAGGGCTTGGGCCTGGAGTGACAGTGCCAGGCTCTTGTGGCACTCACTACTCTGAGGGCTCTTACCTCCCGTCGTTACACTCGCCCACATCCAAGGCCTTCAGTACCTGTATACCTTCCCGTCTCCAACCACGTCTAAGTCTTCTTTTAACTGTCAGTTTTTACAATGTACAGATCTTGCTCTTTAGGGCTACATTTGTCGTGTAACACCTGTCAGCTTGTTTGCACATTTTGATCAGGGGAATTTATTAAACTGCCCACACAACCTGATAAACGTATTCCCTTAAAGACAAATACACTAGATCATTTTAGTTGGGTTAGACCCTGCCTCTAGTCTTGAGCGGTGTACTTGTATAACGACGCACATTCGACGTGAAAATGTCAGAATTGGCAACCTTCGTCTTACAGGTTGGAATGATAAGCGGCGACGTATTCTAATTTTGCACTGCGCTTTCCGTAGATTACAAACACCCGTCAGTCGGTCGGACTCCCCCCCCTCTCTCTCTCTCTCTCTCTCTCTCTCTCTCTCTCTCTCTCTCTCTCTCTCTCTCTCTCTCTCTCTCTCTCTCTCTCTCTATGTATAGATGTATTTATATGTATATGTATACATATACATATATATTATATTATTTATTTATTTATCTACACATCCATGCAGTATAGCTAACACACACGCGCATCATATCCAGTAATTACATGCATACTTTTTCTTACTCGTATCGTCCATCTCCTTCGCTAAGCTTGAGCATCAAATTATAATCTCGGATGACTGATGGTGATCGTTCGAATACACTTAAATAGATGAACGGTATGACAGCAGAAGATTAGTGGCTATGGATCCCCTAATACTGTGTCGTGATTGACATTGTCCATTAATTAGACCACATATGAGGGCCGGGGTGCTGCTGCTGGGTCTACGAGGGGAAAAGGGAGGGAAGGAGGGAGACGAGAGGAGAGAAGTGGGAAGAGAGAACCGCAAGCTCTCGCGATGTCTCTCGGGTGTCGACGAGGAGGGGAAGGCTTCGGCGCAAGACATGCGGGGAATATTCGATGACGCGGAGCCGTAGTCATGCAGGCGGGTCATGCAGGCGGAAGGTATGATTGGTAATTTCTGCCGGGATACCGCAGGTACAATTGGAAAGTGGCGTTTCGGGGTAGGGATCAGGAGCGGCAGACAGGGACAGGGGAAGGCTAGGTGTGGTGGAGGCTTTTGGGCCGAAGCGAGCTGGGAGGCCAAGCATTGGAACCGTGTCATTCTTAATTACTCGGCCGGATTAGATTTTGTGGTCCGGGCACGACAGGTGGCTCATCAGCATAACGAGCTAGGACACACTTTGTTGCTTTTTCTTCTTTTCTTCTACGTCTCTCATTTTCTCATTTTTTAAAGCAGAGCCCGCGGGGTTCCTACGTTCTCCCACCTCATCAAGCTCAAGCTGTCGCCGGCATCCCCTACCTCCCCCCCCCTTTCCGTTCACCCATCCATCCAACTCTCCAGGGACACACTTCTTCCCCCCTCCCCCCCTTCTGCTCCCTACTCACTTCCACTCCATATCGTCTTGATGTGGGGGTAATGTTTGTTTGAGCGACGTTTTGATCAGCCTTTATGTTGCGGGGACGTTTAGGAGCCGCGTGTGCTATCGTATGTGATCCCTTCCGTTCTTCGAAGCTCAATGATAATTCCTCTTGATGCCCCGGCCTTTGCTGGGGTGCCGACCCGGCCGACCTTCTCGGGGGTCCTGCCACTCGGAACTCGGGTGTTAGAAATATTCCGGGTTAACGTCACAGTTTTTTTCGGCCTCGTGCTTTTTAGCGTTTTCATTTTCGTTCATGCTGTTGGGAGTTGAGCCTACCATTTTTTTTTTTTTTTTTTTTTTTTTTTTTTTTCTTTTTTTTTTTTTTTTTTTTTTTTTTTTT
>BOPN01000273.1:231156-236156 GCA_017312705.2 Penaeus japonicus
AACAATTGTAAGTCAATAAATTTGAGTTACGGACGGAATGTATGTGTGTCTGCGTTTGTAAGGGTGATATTGTTTGGGTTTGTGCAGGTATTTGTACTGTTTCTAGAAAAAAAGCTTGTTTAGTATTTGACAGCAACTTCAGGAAGACCGGTATTGGAAGCTAACATGGGATAGAAAATCAATCGACTCGAGTGAAAACGCGGCACGATGACAAAGTAGGACAGGTAAATGGGTTACAGACCGTTACCGCTGGTGAGCATGTTACGAAGAACATGATTTCGACCAAAGAGCCTTGGGTGTAGCGTTTTGAATCGTAGCATGCGGCAGAACCTTGAAGTCCTAGCATGAATTATTTAAATTGTATAATTGGACGTGTGACCGGCGTACGATATTGATCATTCTTGTTTGTTGTATATAATGAGCAGAACTGATCTTCAAAGGAAGCATAACCCTGGACACCTTTTCTTGGCATGGCCATCAGCATGTTCTTATCTAGCCTCCGCGTGCATCATGGCCCTTTCTATTACGCATGTGCGCAGAGTGCTGTTACGGCCCCGTGCCCTTTGTCTCGCCCTTCCGTGGGTACGAGTGCGCATCCTCCGTTCGCTCCCCTATTAGCTTTTTTGCAATTTTTATTTGAGATCCGTTTATGGTTTATGGTTGAAAGGTTTAGATTCTCTCTCTCTCTCTCTCTCTCTCTCTCTCTCTCTCTCTCTCTCTCTCTCTCTCTCTCTCTCTCTCTCTCTCTCTCTCTCTCTCTCTCTCTCTCTCTCTCTCTCTCTCTCTCTCTCTCTCTCTCTCTCTCTCTCTCTCTCTCTCTCTCTCTCTCTCTCTCTCTCTCTCTCTCTCTCCCTCTCTCTCTCTCTCTCTCCCTCTCTCTCTCCCTCTCTCTCTCTCTCTCCCTCTTTCTCTCCCTCTCCCCCTCTCTTCTTCCCCTCCCTCTCCCCTTCCCCTCTCTCTCACTCGTCCCGCTAGCGGTTGTATTCAATATTTGTAGAATAATAGAGGTTTGCACAGCATAGCAGCTATTAGGGCCTGGTTTATTTAGGGTCCGAAATGAAATCTGATTCGGTGACCTGCGGAAGGAACGCTGGGTCAGTGTTTTTGTTTTTGTTTTTAAGTTGACTTGAATACCCGGAATATTTGTCAGCGCCTTAAGCTCCTATGCCTTGAAAATACGAGAATGTGACACGTCAAGTATCGATACACGATGCGATTGAATGATTTAACAATGTATTTTCTGTAACCATAAATTCGATATCGTGGATTAGATCATGTTATCCGAGAGTTGCAACGTTTCGGGCCGCACGCATGGAGCCACGACTTAGCCAAAGAGCCAGTGTTACCAACCACAAGCACACCGGGTCTCGTACACGGAAGCAAGCATCGCTCACACGCATTCGTATAGCCCGGTGTCACACTGAAGCTACCAGATGTGACCTGTGTAGATTTGCATGCAAGTGTGTGCGTGCGTTTGTATACTGTGTGTACATGCAAAACAATTATGTATATATGGTTGTTCATGTTTATGTTCGTGTGTGTGGGGAAGAATGTCAGACTGGCTTACTGCCTTACTGACTGACTAACAGTGAATGTTGGCTGGAAGTGCAGAAAAATATGCACAGGGAGGGAAAGAGACGATCCACAGCTGTTGAGAGATAGGAAGAGAGAGAGAAAAAAAACTCGCGATAAAAACATCTGGGCACCGTCTGCATCGGCGCGTCAGTAGCGGGAGTTGGTCACAGGTATTTTCAGCCTTGCGCGAGTGCAGTCAAAACAAGCGATGTTGAGTTTTACCTCATAATCGTGTTTATTGTTTCGTCTTCTATCCAGTTGAAAACTTGCAGTCGACATTGCTCCTCTCGGGCCCGGGGAAACATAACGTGCGAGATCATGATAGGATTGTACCTGGATGATTTGGCTCTCTTAAAGTAACAATTCCCGACGGCTGGTCTCGTGATTGTACCCTGTTGATCGTGCTCGAAATTCTCTCCTCTCACTCTTTCCTCTTCTCTCTCTCTCTCTTTCTCTTTCTCTCTCTCTCTCTCTCTCTCTCTCTCTCTCTCTCTCTCTCTCTCTCTCTCTCTCTCTCTCTCTCTCTCTCTCTCTCTCTCTCTCTCTCTCTCTCTCTCTCTCTCTCTCTCTCTCTCTCTCTCTCTCTCTCTCTCTCTCTCTCTCTCTCTCTCTCTCTCTCTCTCTC
This sequence comes from Penaeus japonicus, assembly GCA_017312705.2. Taxonomy (NCBI): domain Eukaryota; kingdom Metazoa; phylum Arthropoda; class Malacostraca; order Decapoda; family Penaeidae; genus Penaeus; species Penaeus japonicus. The sequence goes on from BOPN01000273.1 coordinate 233,357, forward strand.
TCTCTCTCTCTCTCTCTCTCTCTCTCTCTCTCTGTCCTCTCTCTCTCTCTCTCTCTGTCCTCTCCTCTCCTCCTCTCCCTCTCCTCTCCTCCTCTCCCTCTCCTCTCCTCCTCTCTCCTCTCCTCTCCTCTCCTCTCTCTTCTCTCCTCTCCTCTCCTCTGTCCTTCCCTTTGCGCGTCCGTACGCGTGTGTTTACAGGCGTGTATTTAGTTCTGAAAATGAGATTCAGTAGTCCGCCATTTGGTTATACTTTATTTTTCTTTCTTTTTTGCCCGCATTAGAAATGCCCTTTAGATGTAACCCATTTGGATTCCTCGGACAAAAGATTGTTCCCCTTTTCTTCCTCCTTCCTCGCTCCCCACTCCGTCGCCGTCTTCCATTCCACCCCTCCCCTCCCCTCCCCTCCCCTCCCCTCCCTGTACCTACGCGGAGGTCGCTGACTCTTCAGCCCAACTAACTCGTCACAATATCCTACAATCAGTACGGGACTCCCGGGCGTAAGCAACGCTGCACGCCCTTCGGCATTAATCACACTCGCACTGAAGGATCTTCTCGGATAGTTTTCAGAAAAGGACCGTGTTTTTTTCTCCGCGTCAAGGACTCCCGATATTATGATTCACCTGAGATGCTCTCGGGTCGGTGGTGGTTGACGCTCGGGTGTAGCATCGCGGTGGTGTGGTTGGAACCGGTTTCTCGACCTAACCTCTTGGCGCGATGACCCGAAACCTGGAGCCGTGCACTTTGCAGCACTCACGATCATATGGCCCACAACAGCAGTATATTCGTGTACGTTGTACCACGCAGTCTAGTGCGACTTTCTTCTTCACCTGCATTACCGTCGTTTTTCTCCTCCCCCCCCCCTCTCTCTCTCTCTCTCTCTCTCTCTCTCTCTCTCTCTCTCTCTCTCTCTCTCTCTCTCTCTCTCTCTCTCTCTCTCTCTCTCTCTCTCACACACTGCATTGCATATTCTGTCGTAACCCCACTTTCCTTTGCATGTAGGTCACAACCGCGACGCATACATACCCATGTTGACTCGTTCGTACACAAAAGCGCATGGCCGCGAGGAATGAGCGATGAACTAATCGTCGCCTTGCAAGTTTGTTCGGCCTTATGGGACGGACTTGCACATCAGCCTTGCTGCTAAATGTAAAAGTCCTGCAAAAAATGTTTGGTGATATGGTAGCGCAGGTATACAATGTGACCGTTTTTCCACTTCCTCATTCTTTCTCTTATTGCATTCCTTGTGTTCGAATGGCAAGGGAGTCCACGATTGTTTAGTTCACCAGTGTTCAACGCGAGAAAGACTAATCGGGAGAGCACCTTAAAGGCCAAATATTACGTATGACCTGCGGGGTGTAGAGGAAGGGGCCGGCGAGTGGACGTGGGGAGAGCTAGGTTGCACTCCATGCGGAACTGAGCTCCCGGTGCATGCATGGCCCAGAAAGCGGCGAGCGTCCGTTCTTTCCGCGAGGCCACAATGGAATGGAGGTAAAAAGGGAAATCATGATAAGAGCATAGCATAGATGTTGAAAGATACGAGTAGCGGCGATTGAAACAGGGCATTCCCCTTCCCCACCACGCCGAGCCCACTCACCCCTCTCAGCAGGGTGGGTCATCGGACAGGAACACGGAGGCTGGAGCGTGCTTGGGGCGGAATGGCTTTTTGTTCTCCAAGCTTCCTCATGCCGCCATCTTGTCTGACGGGTTTCGATCATTCAGCGGCGAAGGCACGTCCTCGGTCCCTCCGATCAGATGCTCCATTCTCCTGCAGTGTCGAGTGGCCGCCGTGCTTTCAATACTGACTTCATGACCTGGCGATAAGTGAGGATTTATTCGTCCTCCTCGATATCCACTTGGTGGATCTCTGCTTGTTTCTGTTGTTCTTTCGCTTTCTAAAGTGCAAAGTATGCGTTCCCTTCTCTTTCCTTGCTTGTTATGACTGACAACCATTAGACCGACTCAAGAGTCGGGTCTCGCCTTCAGACATTGTCGAGTCCTCGATCGCATCTATTGACCACTTGTATAACTATTGCCTGTGCTACCGAAGAACGCTGTCGGTGGATATGATCCTCCGAGACGCGACGAATTCCCACGATTACCGGCCGGTCGAGGGGAGTGTCTCGCGGTTCTTTGTGAGACAGGGTAATTGTTCCACGACATCCGCGGCTATGTGTAACGGTCCCGCCTGGATATCAATCTTTGTCTCGCTCCAGAGAACTTTTGATCATATGTTTGTACCTTGTAGCGAGTGTTGCATCTTCTGTATATTTCTGTTTAGCAGAAGCGTCTGCACCTAACATCACTGCACATTCAATTACTGCCGGTGTTTTCAGGAAGTGCATGTGAAGGATTTGTGGTAACGGGGTGCAGGGAAAGCGAGTGTTGAGTACTGTCGTTCTGGAAGAATTGTAGCGGTTCCTGGAGCCGGCCTCGCTCGCTGGCTCGTTGGGTCGGCGGGAGGGGCAGGTAAAGTTGAATGACCCCCGCATTCACCACCACCTGATCACTCTTTTATCATCCCGTGTTTGTCGGTCTCCATTATATAATTGATGATCACAGTTCTGTTTAGGCCACGTAACTCTAAAACGCTCTTCAATATGATCAAAGACTTGGTGATAAAGGGATAAACAGGCTTTTAAGCGCCGCAATAGAGGGCGGGTTATATATATATATATGAGAGAGAGATGGTGTGTGTGTGTGTGTGTGTGTGTGTGTGTGTGTGTGTGTGTGTGGTTCCTGGACGTCACCACGAGAGCTGGAGGGATGACACAAAGTGCGCTAATGTAGCAACGTCGAGTTC
>BOPN01000273.1:241156-276156 GCA_017312705.2 Penaeus japonicus
GGGGGGCCTCGGAGGCACAGGTTAGAATTGGTATTCATATTCCTTCTGTAATGGATGTGGAGGCGCGTCACTCAAGATGACAGGCTTTAATGAGATAGGTCGTCGGGATGGAAATCTTTCGCCGTAAAGTTTGGTCGTGCATTGCGCTCCGGCTGGCTGCTTCGTGCGTGTTCTTTTGTGTCCATCTTACCCGGCGGATAAAAGCGAAGACTATGAAACATTTAACGAAAATTGGCCGGTAGAGAGAGCTGTCTGTACTTGGCAATTACTGGCGAGGAGCGAGCGACTGGGATATTATTCCACGTGCGGTAACAAAGCATATTGGAGGTCGTTGTGATAGCACTGTTTAGTCAAGAAGTATCGGAGTTCGGGGAGTAGGGGCGTAGCACACGCTCTTGGCCTCAACGGGTTTGTGCTTGAAATTGGGTTTCGCGTAGTTTTATTTCTTTCTTTCTTTTTTTTTCTCTCTGCGGGTTATATCAGATTACGATTTAGCATGCTGCATTCCGCGGTCTGTGGCACTCATCATCTGTCGCTTCGGTAAACGCATTGTTTAGGGTACTCTTAGGTCTTACTCATTTGCAATTGATAAAAAGAAACGTTTCGGATGGTCAGTGCTCTCATAAAAAAAATAATGTAGCTAACGTTGGCATCAACTGGCCTCTGGGCAGCGTGGAATGCGGACGAATGGCGTATGATCAGCTGATTGCTCGACTCGGGGGAGCTCCACGCACGCCTTAGCGACTACAGGTGTATTCAACTGCAGGGATATTGCTTGTATGCATGGAATACAGGTGTCGTGTAGGAAATCCACGTTCTCAGCATTACTTCGATTTAGAGACAAACTGGCGGTGGTGACAGTGGCGGCGTTGTGTACGAATGTAGTCTCCTCTAGACAAGTTTTTGTTAGTGAGGCGGGGTCCGTAGGGGGGGGGGGGGAGGCCAATGTGGAAGCGAGGATCCCCTGCACGGCGCCGCACCTGAGCCAGGCCACCGCACTGCCATCGCCTCCCACCCGGCCCTCGCCTTGTCGGTGTTTTGGTTTAGAAGTCTTTGTTCTGCACATTTGAGTGACAACAAGGGCTTATCAGATAAGATTAAGCACTACATTAGCAGGCGGTGAACAGCTATTGGTAAGTCATCGACTCTTCACTAGACTCCCATTTGCCTCGGCATGTACGAGCTACAATGAGCGAGCTTCCGAATTCACTTCGGTTGCAAAACTTTTGTATGGCAAAAGAGGGCATGAGGGCATTGCACTGGTAGTGTGAACGGGAATGCCGATTCCCGAAATCTGGTGGTAACCACCAACTACTCCCATCTACAGGGGACGCACATGCAACTTATTTATGATCCTCGAATTCCTCTTGGTAAGGGAAGCTTCGTTAATATTTGAATATCTTCATCTTTCTTTTTTAGGGTTTGCAGCTTCTTCGCAAATAAACCTAACTAAGGTGACGGCAATGGAATCCACAGATAAATCCAAGATAAACCAGTGAAACCATGAGTCATATTGTACGTCCTCGTAGGCAAGTTATCAAATGAGAGGATGGTCGTTTGTGAAGACGTACAGGCTGTTCCCAATTTTTGCTGTATTAGTCCCCAAGGTCGTTGCCGTGGTGGTCCTTCTGCCCTGGTCGTATTTGGTTTGTAGATGAGAGTCCATGAAAAAAAGAAGAGAACTGATGGCGTGTGTCGAAGTCGAAGTTAATCTTGACGAGTGTAAGGGACCGAGTCTGGCAGTCAGGATATGGTCTTGATTATTGCCATAACCGCAGAGTTGGATTAAGAAAGGTGATGATAAACGGATAGTTGGCGGTCAGTCGGGGAGCTGACGTGGCACTTGATTGTAGTCGATCTCTCGACGGGTCGAGGCTAGGGTACGTGAAGGGTGGTCTCAAGGGCCGTGGCTGGTGGAAGTGGTAGGGCCGTGGTGGGGTGCTTTCAGTGGGTACGTGCAGTTGAAGTGTCTGAAGGGAGTAGGATGTGAATGTCCGTTCCCCACGCGTATGTTTTTATGCATGTAAATGGTGTACATGCGCACGCGCATGCGTGTAATACTTGAGGGGAGAGTGAAGGAGGGAACCTCAGGGATTGTGATTAATAAGAAAATTGGTATGATGACGCGATAGCCTACGTCTTCAATGAGCCATTCATCATCAGTTAAAACGCTTTTTGTTGCCGAGCAAGATGGTCCTTCCCATCTCTGTCATCGGGGCTCCCTCTCCTCGTCCTGTTAGCCTTCCCTTTACTATTGCTTGTTGAGGTCACATTTTAAATTTGCAACTGGATTCAGGTGTGCAACGCAAATGCCTCTAGGGGCCTGGGCTATGATACCGGGAACTGACTGCACCGGTAACACTTTGGAACGAATTGTGTCGGTGCTGCAGGCCGGGCTAAGTAAGGGCTGGCGGGATGTTTGGATACGAAGAAAGGTGGGGGAGGCTGGCTGTTGACACTGGTAGAGACGTTGACAGACGGGCGGTTGGGAGGCGGGCGCGCACACCACGCATTTACACTTACGTTTCCCTCCTGCTCCTCCCTGAAGAATTCGTTAGCAGACAGTACAGCGCTCTTGCTGCTAGTAGTTGTGAATGCGGGCGCGTGAAGTGGAGAAGGCACGGTCGCGCGGATGTTATGTGGTACTGGACAGAGAAAGGGGCGCGGGATGTGTTTAGAGGGGGTACGGATATTATGGTCACCCGCATGCCTGCATGCCCCACCTGAGCCTTACGCTACGAACTACGGGTTATTCAGCGTGCTTGGTGGTAATTTTATCAATTAGATGCCCAAAATTATCCTCTCTGATAATGAAATGAAGACCCCATTTTAGGCGTGTGGCAAGTGAGAGTGCGAATTCTGGACGCCGGTCGTTCGCGGAAGAGAGGCACGGTGGGGGAGGGCAGTGAGCGTGCGGAACTATGATCTCCGACGGGGTATGGTGTTGGTGAGGCTTTGTGATATTATCTTGCGGGTTGTGCGAGGCTGGCGGGATGTGGCCGTAGCGGTGGACACATGACACGGCCGCGGTGTCCCGACATGCTGCCTGCCCCCTCCCCCTGTCAGCATTCTATTACCGTGTCCACCACCACTCCACCACGACCACCGCACCTGCACCACGCGGACGATGCAAAGTGTGTCCGTCCACGGGTCGCTAAGGATACATCTGGCAAGAGAATGCCGGAAGGGCGTCACGATGTCGCGGAAGAGGCCGTCCTTTGATAAGCGCTGTGTGACGCAGGCTGGGGCAAGGTTACGAAAAGTGTTTCTCTCGCAGTGGCGTGGTACTCTTGGGAGGGATGGATGGATGAAAGGGAGGGTCTTAGGGTTAGCAGGTGAGGGGGAGGGAAGTTTGGTGGCCGCAGCGTGGGCTAGGGTTACCGCCTGCCCCACAACCCGGTTTCACCTGGCTGACTGAAGAGGAGGCACCAGCCATACAGCGTAATTCCTACCCTTAATCGGGTGGTCCTACCAACGCTCGGCTGCTCCACGCTTAGGCACCACCAGCCAGCACCCTGACACAGGATCTACCTGCCGTAATGCCGGCTCACGTTTCCCTCCGTACATACCACCTCCTCTTGTGCACCGCATGTGCACTTCAGAGCGTCCGTGCATGTGTATGTGCGTGTGTGTTTATACACACAACCCCCGAGCCTTATCGAGCGTGAGGCTCACACCTCGCTCAGGAACTGACCGTTTATACCTTCCCGCGTTTATTTGCTCAACCGATGCAAAGATATGTGGACACTTTAAACCTGATATATGCAGCGTTGGATAACTAGTGACGTAGGCGCCGTGTGGAGATGTGCAGGTGGAGGCGGCGGCTGCGGGCGAGGGTAACCGGGCACCGCGGCACCGCCCCCTACCACTGATTTCCGACACGCCCCCCATTTACCGCCGCTACAACATGCGAACTTCAAGTGATAGGTCATTCCCGTCCGAAGCTCAGTATTACATCCGCCGTAAGGGAATGTTGTGAATCGTTGATTGGATGTATTTCATGTTATAACATTTTGAATGGGCGCCGCGCTCGCACGTGCGTGTGAGTGTGAATGTATGTGTGTGTGTGTGTGTGTGTGTGTGTGTGTGTGTGTGTGTGTTTCGCGTGCATGTAGATTGTCGTGCTCACGAGACGTGACAGGAGTGGCCTGGCAGCAGCAACCTGACGCTAGCTGGGGCTTGTCACTCAAGCCTGCAGTTGACTCAGAAACACCCTCACCCGGAACTGTCTCTACGTGGCTCCCCTACATTGTATGATGTCCCGACGCTGCCTAAGTCTTCCTCCCCCCTCCCCCCTCCCTAGACTCCGTCTCGCTTCGCCCTTAACCCTCGCTGAGCGACACAGCCCGCTCTCTGCCTCCTCCGTGACCCCTCTCGACGCCTCCATTGTCGTCTCTTCCCTCGCCGTGAGACAAAGATCTTACTCACTTTTTCAAGCTCTCACTCTCCCCCTCTTCCCTTCACTCCCCCCTCTTGTTTTTTCCATTATTTCTCTCTCCCTCCTTTTCGTAACTCTCCTGCTCCCAATGCCGAAGGCGAGATTCAAGGACACGAAGGGTTGCTTTCCATGCACTTGGCGATGGCATCATTCTGTTGGGCACCCATTTACTGACTGAAAAGAGGACTCGAGTACTCGTAAGACAGAATGATATCCTCTTTATCTTTACATGCTGCGAATTACAGCAGATTCCCCCTTCAGTTCTCTCCAGGCGGAGGCGGAGGCAGCGGCGAGTGCGTTTTGTGTACAAGGCGTCTCCTCGCCTGGACGAAAGGTGAGGGCGCAAGGTGCCTAGACGGCGATGGTGCTCCCTCCTTTAGTGTCTTCTGCATACTCCACCTTGCGAGCCCCGACTCGCACGTGCGCTGGAATTCCTATACGGACAATTTTATTCGGTTATTGGTTTTACCGCCCATTAAACGCGAAGGAAACGGCATTGTGCAGGGATGAGTCCGCTTTCTTGTGTTCCAGTGATATCGTGTTCTGTTTGTGTCATCGTCAATCCTTTCAGGAGACCTTACTGATGGATCGTATGTGGATGTATGTTCGTGGAAGTTAAAACTCGAGAATCTGATATTTTCGTTACGACGCCGTGAGAGATCGATCGCGGGGATGGAAGGGGTAGGGGTGTGGGGGTATGTCACTGTCATGAGTCTAGAGCCGATACTGTTCTCATTAGAGTTTATAGGGCTCTTTCTATTTCTCTTTAGCTCAGGTGTGTAGACATCTTTGCTTTGGGCCAGTCATTTAGCGCCCCCTTTGGTACGACCGTGTGTGATTAATTTTACTCTGAGGCTGAAGTAAACAAATGGTGTTGACGGTGCGTGGTGGTATTATAGTGACAGACTTATCTTTGGCGTCCAGCTTCTAGCCTACTGGGTAACGCTGCCACCGGGTCGTCCACTTCCGGAGCGATAACTCTAGAGTGACCCCGACGGACCTGTATCCCGACCCGACGTCCCAGTCCGCGAGTACACTGCACCCGTCCACACCACTCCCGGCCTGTCCGTTGCTTGAGTATGTTCTGTAACACACCATATACCAGTGCTTGTTTCCGCCGCTTGTGCAACGCAATATCTTGTCGACACTTTCGCAATAGTTATAACCTCGGGCGCTGTTGCTCCTTTCAGTATGTCCTGGAATAGCACCCCGCTAATTGCATCTTCTCCAGACTGTTAATAAAGCGGTAAACTCTTCCAGCGCCACAGCAGTGCTCCTCTCCCAGCAACGTGACCACGCGACGGTCGTATTCATCATTCACCCAATACCATACGAGGTTTACACTCCTTGTACCCTCGCTACGTGATGTGGATATGGTGTGAGTTGGCTCGCCTGCCCCAGTTACATGTTCTAATGTTTGAATCTTGTTTACCTGAGTTGGGAGACCCCCTCCCCCCTTCCTCGTCATATTTGTCCGGCGTTTCCTCTCCCTCACCCGGAACACAGATCATGTTTAAATAACAATGCTGAGGGATTTCGCGTGTCGTTTTCGTGATCATATCCTATTACGCCTTCAGCCATATTCTTGCTCGCGCACCCTTCGCGGCATCACCATTGCCCTTTGGGTCATGTGGAAAAACAGATGTATACAGTGCCTGTGTCTAATGACAAATTTGTTTATCGTGATTTCCTTTGCAAGATGATGATAAGAAATAATCAGGAGAAACGGATTTGGAGTCGTTCATCAAGTGGCTGGCGAGGTTATTTGCACATTCGATCCTCTCATGATTGCGCGGTTTCGTAAGATTAATATCGTCTCCTTTTCCGTCCTTTTCATTTTTTTTCTTTCTGCTAGTCCTCCACCTCGACGACCTCCCCCTTCCCCCCTCCCCCTCGGCCGCCCCCGCCGGCCGACCCTCGGACACCACCTCAGCCGCGGGTCTTTCAACAGCAAGGGCCCGCCTCAGCTAGCACGTGTAGTGGCGGTGATGAGAGAGGAAGCAAGCTCGGCACAAAATGTTGTTGGTTGGTCGCGGGTGCTCGGGGCCCTCGGGCGTGCTGCCTGGGGCGTGCAGGTGAAGTTGCGAGTGGTGTCTCGTGCTTGAGGTGGCACTCGTGCGGACGCCGCCCTCAAGTGGTCTACTAATGAGCGTCGCGCGGGGCCTGTGGGCACGACTCCGGCGCTCCTTCACGGGAGACTCCGCCACGCCCACACCAAGTCATAACCCGCGTCCTTCTGCGTCGTTACTAACCCACCCTGTCGATCTGCCTGTCTGTTTGTGCGGCGTTCCTCACTTTGTCTGCGTTTGCCATCTTCACCGTCTCTGTCACCTAAAAGTTCTCTCCCCTCGCAGAACTGAATTCACTTTTGGCTATGCGCCATTTACTTGTAATTCCCTTGCTCTCTTGCTACACCTTTTACCCTCTTTTTTCACAGGGCTCCCTCCTCTATCCATCCATCCATCCATCTGCCTGTCTGTCTGTTTGTCTGTCTATCTATTGCTATCTCTGTGTGCCACACGAACACGCACACGCACAGTTCCCCTCGGCGGTTCTTCTGAAGTCCTGGACCTTACCCTTCTTCGACGCTTTTTTTCGCTTTGCATTAAATATTACAGCATCATATAACATGGTTTTCTCCGCAGCAAACTCGTGCACCACGCAGGGATATTTTCTCCCCTCTCGTCTGTCTCGAAGTCGCTTCACTCCCTTTACATCCCTACTCCAAGTATGGCCTCTCATTGTCTCTCTCCCCTCTCCTGCACTTTATCAAGGTTAATAGAGCTTTTGCACGGCGGTCGTCTCTCCCCTATATTCTCCCCGTTGCCCCTGCGCTGCCCCTTCACCCCTTCATCGCGCTCGTACCACCTCTACCTGATTCATCTCCCCATCTCAAGAGGTCCTCTTGAATACCTGTATGGCAACAGCCGCATACCGTAGCGGGTTGTCATCACGATTAATGTTCTCGTTCCCGGTGCACATGGCTGAAACTGAATTGTTGTTTTACTTTGCAATCTTTTATGTTTGCTCTTAATATTATTTCGCCTATTTACTTAGTGTCGGTGACTCCAGACGCACTACGAATGGCAGCATTGCCGTGCTTCAAGCGACGGGTATCATGCGCGTGACAGGTGTAGTGCCAAAGAAATAGAAAATTATCAACAACATCGTATGCGGTGAGCTGGATTGATTTCTTGCCTCATCAGGAGGGTGGGGGGCGAACCACTCCAGAAATCCGCTGTTGGGAGTCCTGAACGTGTCCCCATGAGACAGAGGGCAGCCAGCTGACCTTGTAAGTTCAATACTTGCAAGACGAATTGACAGGTCCTGTCAGAAGCCCAGGAGAGGTTTGGGGATCACCTGGTCACATTAATCAAGTATCGAGGTTGGAGTGACTGAGGAGGAGATGTGAATGCCTCTTGTGCTGTGACCCCACTCCAGTGGCTACTCGATGCTGCCTTCTTGGTGGGAGAAGTGGAACCGCTACAATGAGTTTCTCCTCCACCAGCGCTGTCCCTCCAGCGCTCCCTCCACCCTCTCCATGTCGCCCTCCCTCCTTTCCACCTTTCCTCTAGCTCCCTCTCATCACATACACCACGAATGACATCTGGTTTCCTTTCCTCTCATCATCTGCGCAATAATAGTGACATTATTTCTTATTTACCGATTTCCATATGGGCCTATTTTCGTTCCTGGTCTCGTAAAGCTATGCAGAGAACCCGTCTGACCTTTCCTCAACCGCACCTCTTTTCCAAATAGCCCGGGCTTTCTAAAGTGAAAGTCTGATTTAGCTGCGTCATGTTTGAGTGGAGTCACTGGAGAGGAAACAAAGGAAGGAGGTCCACAAGGCGATGCGAGGATGACAGGGTTGTGGGCCTCGCATCAATAAGCCAACTATGAGCCAATAATGACCAAGACCCTAGCCAGAGATCGAATGTCTCCCGCTGGGGATGTGGGCCAAATGCTTCTCTCGCTCCGTCTTCCTCCTCCTCCTCCTCCTCCTCCTCCTCCTCCTCCTCCTCCTCCTCCTCCATCTCCCCCTCTCCCCCTCTACCCGCCCACTCTCCCTCACTCTCCTACGCATATATTTATATGTATGCATAATAACATTCCTTATTAATGCGATCCTTACATCCCCCTCTTTTCTCCCACTCTTTGGTCACGTAGAGGAACTTTCTTTCTAGCCATTACTCTCCTCTAGCGTAGTCAGGGCAGAGAGCACAAGGGCTTGATAAGGGTGGATTAACCGGGACGGAGGGGAGGGAAATATGGGGAGAATCCTGATCGGTATGATTATAGTGCGTTATCCCAGGTCGTATAAATGGCAGGTCTCGCGATAGGGGACAAAGCGAGTACTGCTAGAGAACAGGCCGATTATAGCGGTGCGTTTGGCGACACCTTTCCATGAAGGGCTGATTGTAACACACACACACACACACACACATATCGTTTGCGAAAAGTGTAGCTCTGTTGCGGAAAGATTTTAGACGAGGAGCCGCTCGCAGACTCGCAGCGACACGCAAGCCTCGCCAAGAAAAACGAACGGAGAAAATGCTAGCGTGTGCGAGGGTCAGCTCCCAGCGCGCTTCTGATGGCCGGGAGCGACATAGAAATGCAGAAACGAAAAGTGCAATTGATCTGCGAGTCGAGATCAATGTTTATTCATTTGTTGTGTCTTTTGGTCGGTTGCTTTGCCGAATAAACTACTTAAGGGTGGCTGTTTTATCTTGCCGTCTTCTCGGTACCACGTACAAGGAAGGTGGATGGTGGTGGTTTGTCAATAGTTTGATTATCCAGAAGTAACCAATCATCCTGAATATAGTTATAATATAGCCGTACCAGATTGCTATGGATTTTACAGTAAAGACCCAAAACCGACATTTTTTCGACCGAACTTATGTATTATATATGTAAATGTGTAATATATATATATAATGTATATATATGTTTATATATGTATCTATATATATAAATATATATATATATATATATATATATATATATATATATATATATATATGTAATATAATATACATACATATATATACATATATGTATGTATGTGTGGGGGGGGAAATATATATATATATATATATATGTGTGTGTGTGTGTGTATGTATGTATGTATGTGTACATATACATGTACATGTTTATATATGCATGTGTGCACACACACACACACACACACACGCACACACACACACACACATATTTATAGTTTAGTATTGTGTGTAATATATGTGCGTGTGGAATATCGCATAATAGGGTTGATAATAATCAAGTCAACTTCCTAAGTATATTCAGTAGAGTCTTGGGGTTGTATTTAACGAGCCAGTTTGCAACTAATTATTTTCCGAACGATTAGCAGGCCACGGCGGCCCTTGGTGTTTAGTAGCGGCGTTGAGCGTTCCAGGGCTAATAAAGGCGGCGACGAACAGGCTGACACGGATTCTCAAATCTCCGACCCGCCACGAATCGCGGTACATTAAAAAAAGGTCCTCGCGATATTTGGGTCCGCGGATTATGGATATATATTGTTTTTATTTGATTTCTCTGTCCTACCTAATATTGCATGTTGCATGCAAAGTACTCACGCATGGCCGCCTTGGGGAAAGAGTGGACGTCATCTCGTGCTTCTTTCGTTGGTGCTTTGTTTACTTCCAGCCGGTGTGTTCTGCCATTGAGCCGTGTGTGAACATAGAAGGCGGAAAGGTACGCTTGGTTCGGGCCTTCACACGCGGGATTTACCTGCACACAAATAGTTTTCTTGTCCTCCTGCGTGAGGGCGTGGTCTATTTGCGCACCCGTAAACAGGGGCGTGATTTTGGAGGCAAATTTCCCAACCGGAAGATTTTTTTTTGTTATAGAATCCTACCCTCTTTTTTATCATTTCAATTTCTGACAACAATTGGCTATAATTCAAGCGGAGGGTTGCCGAGGCAGGCGAGTGTCGTGCTGCCGTGGCTGCTTGATGGGAACTGATAATACAGTATCTTGATGGCCCAGATCGGTGCGTGTGTCGTTTGTTCCATATCAGGGACCCCCGTTCACCTTCCCCCCTCCCCCCCTGCCCCGTCTATAGCGTCACGGTAACAAGCGACACTTATCGCGATCTACTAGAAGGCTTGCAGCGGACAACCTTTTTGATCGAACGCCGTTGTTACTTTTGGGCTGTCGAGTTCCGATTCTTTATCGTGCAATTTCTTGCGGTGTGTTTGGATCCTGCTGGAACAACGGGGGGTGAGGATGCCCTGTCGTCGAACATTTCAAGCTCGCGAAGTGTCGTTCAGATTTTATTCCTTGTTACGGCTGCCATTGTCGGCAAAAGGAAAGGTGGCTTGGTGCCAGTTGTGGATTGGGCGTTGGGGTGGCGGTGGGGGGTGGGGGGTAATGTCTTGTCTCCGATAGATATAAGGGGTAGGAAAAGGGCCGTGTTGTATCTGCTGCCGTCACATTATCACATGGTGTCAGATGGGTGAAGGAAAGGCACGACAAAGGGAGAAGGCGTTGAAGTGGAGAAAAGAGATGGGTGGAAAGAGATGTGTGAAACGAGAAAACTAAGAAAAGAGTATGGAAAGAAAAAAAAGTGGTTAAAGGGAACAGACGCTCGGTTGCAGGAAGGTCTTTGTATGATACCAGTCAGCTGCTCTTCATCTCCGATATCAAGTTAAGTTGCATATAAGTGGAATACATGGGGAAGCATTTTGATTCATTAATTATTCATGTCGCAAGCTTAAGGAGACAAGTGCGTGAAGAGTAATGAAAATGAAATTGTTGGCTCTAGAGGGGCTGGGAAGCAGTAATGACGTGCCTCACTAACCAGACCGGGCCCGCGCTGGGACCTGCTCACCGCGCACAATTACTTTCCTCCTCCTTGTTGGAAACTTTGTTTATCCTCCGCCACTTGTCCTCTGACGGGGGAGAGGGCCGTTCCTTGCAATCATAACGAGATTTCTCTGTTTTCTCATTTCATTTCTTTATCTCCCTGTCTCTCTCTCATTGTCCCATTTTCGATACTTCCATCACTTTTGCTTCTTTTTCGTTTCGTCCCCATCTCTGATCTTCCCCGCTTCTTTGAGAGGCATATATGCATGTATGTAAAGTGCACCGGCATCACCTAGTCGAGGGACGTCCTAAGGCCTCCTCTGGCAGAGCTCTTCCTTTTCACCGCCTCGCCTCGCATTTGCATAGGCCACACGCGGCGTCCCGCTCTGCTCCCCCACGCCTCTATCCATTCATATCTCGGTTGAAATTAAGTGACGGTGCTTGTTATGTTTCCCGAACATCTTTAAAAATTCATGCTAGCAGGTGGATCACGGTTATATATATTTCCCCTCGGAACGCGGTGCTGCATAAACTTGTATCTCTCTCTTCCTTTAAATCCAGGAGTAAACGGGGCTTCCCTCGGCGTGCGGCGAGGGAGAGGAGGAGAGAAGGAGGGAGAAAGGTTGTCGAGGTTGTTTCTATTGGCGAACTCGTGGTTGGAGGTCGAGTTTGTACACCTTGTACCCTCCTCTTAAGACGCTCGATATTTCTGTATCTTTTGTCCCGTCGGCTCCTCGAGTTAGCCGATCCATCTCTATTGCTTCATTTGTGTGTGTGTGTGTGTGTTGCGCGTGTGTGCGTGCGTGCGCGCGCGCGCTTTGGCGGAGGACGGGCGCTTGCGTGAAAGATGGCTTTAATGCTGGTGTTACACGCGAAAAGAGGCACTAGGTTGGCTGGGATCCTGCGAGTGTCGTGGAAATTTCGCAAGTCATCTGCGTATATTGACCTTCCTCGTCGGCGAGTGATTGTGGACTCGGCTGGGCCTCCCCTGCGTGTCATTTCATCCCGTCCTCCGTCAGCCACCATTGAGAACACTCCCGTCTCGTGCGTGACCTCCTCCTGCCGCTGTATAACACCCTTGGCTCCATGCGGTGCTATTACACTCGTCGCCTTCTGTCATTCTCCGTGGCACTCCGGTCGCCACGGCTTCGGCCAGAACTGTTTTCTTCTATTGCTTTTTTTGTTCGTTGATTGGCATTGATAGGTACCATTGCCCACTGTTGCAATACTTGCCTGAATGGAAGGTGGCATGATGGAGCTGCTCCCCACCCCGGAAGGCCGCCCGTTTCACAAGTGGAACGTTGTGTACAGGTACGCGGCGTTCCAGCCACACATGTCTACATTCTTGGAAAAAATTGCGACTGCGCAGGGAGGGGGGGGGGGGTCGGAGAGGTCAAGTGCAAGGTTGAGGCTCCTGCAAAACTTTCTTTCTGATCCTCGACTGGTTGTGCTGCACGTGTACACGGCGATGCAGTGGAGAGACCGCGATGACAGCGAGACGGCGTTGGGGGTGTGCGTTGTGTTAACAAAGGTCTTGGCGACCCAAAGGAGGAAGATTTATTAAAGCTAAACCATTAAAGAGAAATGGTCGGTTATTTATTCGGAGGCGGATAAATACAAGGCGAGTAATGCATGGGAGACGGGATTATCCTTTTTATGAAGCGGAAATAACATGTATTTAAATACCGCCTCGTGCAGTCATTCGGAAAAAAAATAATGTTGTGATGGTAACAAGTAATTAATGTCCTTGGTTACGAAACTAAAAGTCTGTTGTTAATGACGTGTGTGGATTAGGCTCCAGTGGCTCGGAATTTTCGGCATTCTTTAGACTGCGCTGAAAATTTGTGGTCGACTTTGTGTTAGTGAGAGCCAGTGAGAAGGATCAGTGCCGAGTTCCCAGACACACTCCCACTGGTGCAGTTTAGTTCACACATGAACTAAACACATGATACTCCCTCTCTCTCTCGCTCTTACATTTGTGAAATACACTAAAGTGAATAATAACTAGAAATGAATGTGTAGATGTATAGAGCATTCATAAACAAAAGCTACGATCTCCAATTTCCTAGTATGCCCATTGATCTATGATTATTTGTTTGTTTATTACTTTACGACCTTGTCATTTTGAGATTGTTTGTCACTTTAACTGTTGTTTTAACTTCTCACTGGTCGTCCTTTATTTTGCTGTTTTTATTTCCATCGCCACCTCTGGATAAAGTAAAGCAACACCACCATTAATTCCACCATGGTATTAGTGATGGTACTAAAGGTGCTACCATACACTCCTTCGGTATTAGTACGGACACTATAGACACATGTTCCTAGAGCTATAATGATTGCAATCCGTTAACACGATAAGTCCTGCCATTTACAGTACCGACCTGCAACGTCTATAGTACACCAAAACAACAGTCCGCTAAAGAAGAAAAAGTCAAGCGTCCCGTCATGCTGCTGCCAACACCATATTATCAGCAACGCCGCAACAGCCCCCTCTTCCCTCCCAATACCGCTTACCGTCGTAATAACATCATGTCGCGGTGACGGTAAACAAAGTCAACCCATCTTAGAAATTATGTTTTTTCCCGTCTTCCGCTTTTCTTTTTCTTTTGCCGCTGACCGATCGTTGTTGAGCGGGAGAGCTATGCCTATCTCTGGTCTCATCATGTGTTATTTACTTCGACCTAACAAGTGTGCTAAATTGTTGACTCTGCTCCCTTTGCGAGATTAACGAAGTTTTCAACTTAATTAGCAAGTTTCTCAAGTCGTACTGGTTAGGTCGAGTTGTCCCACGTTGGTGGTGGCTATGTAAGCTGGCAGGTGTTGGTGGTAAGCTTTAATATAACGTAAGTGGAGCTGGAAGTGGGATTTAATAGAGCTTGGCAGCAATAACAAGTGGAAGAGGAGCAAACTTAGTTATATTTAGGGTGTCCAAGCCGACTCTTGAGACTTCTTTGGGAAGGGTGAATGGGCCTCAGCACACAACTTAATTGACTTAGATAAGGCTGGTAGAGGTACAGCAGGAAGCTTCAGAAGGGTTTGGAAGAACTGTTGCGAATTTTAATCGGAGTTTTGCTGGGATATGTGTAGGATAGAAATATATGTAGGCAAAAAATTACTCCAGGTTTGGTTCTTTCATGTAGACAGAGGTTACGTGAAGTGCTTATTATAATTTGTAGATGAGGGAATCTAGTGTACGAGCTATAATGTAGGCCGGGGGAGGCTGGATTGTGAGCGGTGGCAGGCGGAAAGGCAGAGAGGGTATGAGATATGATGAAACCTATAAAGAGTGTCGCAGCATAACTTATAAAAGGGGGGGATCTGTGCAATTTACAGTATCGTCTAGCGGAGGGAGTGTGTTTCCAGAGCAAGGCAGCATCTGTTTTTTTAATTACGGCCCGGGAGGGACCGCGTTTTAACATGCGCCAGGCAAAAAGGGGGGTTGTGGCAGTGTAATGCGCTCTGGCAGGGCCGTGCAAGAAGAGCGAGGGTAAATGTATTTTAACCCCGGGCTTGAATGTAAGGCGTGATAAAGGTGAGGTGTTTGTGTGTGTCGTTGCTTGAGGGCCTGGTGTCGTGCGAGACCTAGTGGCGAGCAGGTGTACGTGGAGTCATACGGAACACTGTGCGAGTCTCCGTGCTTGAATGTGTGGCGTGTCCGGCAGACGAGACTGCTGAGTGATGACTATTCATTCCAACTTGTTCTTGCAAAAGATGACTAAACACCAAGATACACCGGTGACCTTTGCCGTTGATACTGTATGTCTTGCGTTACTCAGGTGTCGCTCCTTCCATCGACTATATATGCAAATGTTATCAGAGCAAAGTTTCCCTTGGCGCTGCCGCTGTATCAAGGCGGCAGCATCGGGCCACACTGCGACCCAAAAATGTGGGGACAATGTTGAAGTGTATGAGGGCCATTGATAAAAGCCAGTTGTCAAGACACTCCTCGGCAGACAACATATCTTTACCCCCTTATCACCGCTCTTACATATGGCGTGTTCGTTTTTAAACAAATTATTATGGTTCCTCCCAGAGAGTTTTTGGTTAATTGAATGTTAAATATGTCTAATTCTTGTCACCTTTATTAATGACCATCTTCGTTTTTAGTCTATTTCTACTCTAACGATTATATAGAGCCTATGGACCGGATTCGGCATAAACGAAATGCCAAAATAAAATATTGTTTCACGAAAGAAAACACAAGAAGAAAAGATTGTACCTGAAAAATAGTGGTTGTTGGGGGGTGGTTATATGACGGGGGTGGAGATGTGACGGGACGAGTTGACCCCGTCTGGGTGCCACCCCCGGGACCGCCGCTGCGCTCAGTTGTAGTGGATGTTGTCTGAGGTGCAGCGACCCCCACCCGCACACCCTCGCTCACCTCACCACCCGCTCCTGCACCTGGGATAAAGCCATATCTTTCTCAGGAAACCAGCGACGAATACGTAGGAATACCCAGAAATAGTTTGGGTCTGACTCAGTCCCGCAAAATAATTACCAATATATTTCATACGGATGAGTTAAATTTAACTTCTCGTGAAAGAAAGAGAGAGAAGTGTGTGACATTGAAAATCCATTGTGTTTGCCTTGAAAAAGCCCATCAAGTTTTACTACCTTAAACGTGTCAGTGCAAATATAGTGTGTGATAAAAGTGAAAAAAATGTAAGTGTGCTGAGGAACGAAGTGGCGACGTCCCCCTAGACATCGTGGCCGCGGTGAAGTTTAGGGGCAAGGCCCGGCCTACCCAGTGTGGGTAATAGTTTTCACAGACACTACACACACTCGGGGTCTACGGCAAGGTCGGCCATGAACCGCACATTACCCGTACCCACGTGAAGATGGGCAGGAGGGGAGATGCTCTTTCTTCCTTCCTTCCTTCCTGCTTCCCTGCCTGCCTGCCTGCCTGCTTGTCACATGTCTGTCCAGAGCATGAAAGGCAACCCATTGCTGGCCAATGGCACTCGCGAGGCCATGCACTTGTGCTTGTGGCCAGCTATGAATTTGTCATGTAATGCCCCAAAGATGAAGTATTGTTTGTGTGTGATGTGTTGCGCAGCGCCGGAGTGTGGTGCATCAAGCGCTCGGTGCAGCTGGTTATGGTAGGTGCAGTGTGGTGATGACCCAGCGCGACCCCACCCCTGCCCCCGATACGTTTGTGTATTTTTATGCAACTCAGTGGGTTTGTTTGTGTGTGTGTGTGTGCTCGTGTTTGTGTCGGCGCTTGTGTGTCCATGTGTGAACGAGAGAGGAAGTCCCTGTATTTGTTATTTGTGTGCGGAAACGTGAGCTAGAGGGAGAGAGGCTATCCTCATTTATATATGAGAAAGTTATTGCATTGGGTCAAAAAGTTAGGTCATAAAGATTGTAGGTGGACAGGGGGTGGGCTGATGTGCATGGCAGTGAAATAATGATCGATTGAAAAGCAAGTATGGTTGTGGTAGATGTGGTGGTAGTGATCACAGGTAAGCTTGTGGTTAGGTCGACAGGTAAAGGAATGTTTGCAGCTCTTGAGTAACCGATTCGGAGAGAAACTAGTGGGGGTAGTTGTCGTGTTTACAGGGTGAGTAGAGGAAATTGTAAACGTAATTGGAAAACATGAACTGTAGATTGACTGGTAGGTACAATTGTGAATGAGAGTAAACAAGACGGGAAGAGTTGATAGTTCGAAAGAATAGTGAATGCGAGTTATGATGTTGGGGGAGTTGTTTGAGTGTTTGCAAATAGGAAGTGATCGGGACGTAATAGTTTGGTGGAAGTATGAGTGAACAGAAAGAAATAGTTGTAGCTTTGAGTGTCATGTGCCAGGTTTGTTTGAGTGGCTAGAGTAAGCTGACATTCTGTTAAGTTGACTGAAGGTTTGTGATGGAGCGTTGACCATAGCTGTGATTGTGAGTCGGGAAATTTGGAGATGTGAACATGAGTTGACGGGTATGAATTGTTTGAATACGAAGTTACAGGATAGTACGAGTTGTGAATGCGAGTTGACAGGTAGGAAGAGTTACGGGTGCGGGTTGACAGGCAGAGAGAATTATGCCCACTGTTGAAGTGTCGATGACTCGTATTTGTTTTTACGAAGGGAATCGACTGCAAAAAGTTGCAGTTGCTGGCTACAAAGATGGAGGTCATTTTGATGGAAAAAAGGGTTGAAACTTCCAGTAAGTGAGGGAGGAGGATCGAAATCTGAAACTTCTGGGAATGACACTTGAGATAGAGGAGTTGCGAATTTTGTGATGGTAGATGGGTTATACTTTGACAAATTGTAATGAGCCGTTATATCATTGTGGAATCAGTGACAATGCCCATTTTTTAGTTACAATGCTTGTAACAGTGATATATCGCCATGATAATGGTTCAGAGAACGCGAGAGTTAGCGGACTTATTAGCCACGCAGCAGTGGGAGGAGGAGGAGGAGGAGGAAAGATAGTAGTAGTAGAATGCGATAATCTCGGGAGGGCAGCAGACAGCAGGGTACAATAAATAGAAAGACAGTAGGCCGCGATAACAGGGGGGGGGGGGAAGACGCGGTGATTGCAGAAAGACAAGTGAGAGCAGCAGAGCGTGGCGATGTTTACAAGCGTAGCAGTGGCGTTGCTGTGTTGTAGAAGACTGGGCAGTGAGAGGGAGCGAGTGTTGGATGGATGGAAGGATGATAGAAATGTTGGGATGGTAAAAGGGACAGCGGAGCACGGAGAGTGCTAGATGGGCAGCAGGGCACAGAAGAGAGGAATGGAGCAGAGCGTGCTGACAGTATCCTGGTAGAGCTCGTGCACTGCTCAAGTGGTTATTGTATGAGCTGATAACTTGTCTGGCTTGTGCCACTGTACTCATACCCACCCTCTATCCCTCCCTCCCTTCCTACCCCCTGCCCCTCCTCTTCTGCCCTCTGCCCTCAACCAGCACTATCCCTCCCCTCCGCCCTACCTCAATGCCCTCACCTCCATCCACCCTCCCTTTGCCCTCCCAATCACCGGCCCTGCGCCATGCCTTCCCTTTCAGTCTTCATCCCTGCTTACTTTGCTCATCGGCCTTGATCCAGAACTTCTATGACCCTCTCCTCATCTCCTCTCCTCTCCTCGCCGTGCTGCTCGACTTCATATACACAGACCGTCTACTCTTCTCTCTTTCCTCAGGGTTCCCGCTCTCGTAGGTGTATTATTTTCTATATTTATTCTTCCATTCTCTTCCTTGGGCTGCCGTCCAGTCCGTAGTTGAATTGTTTATTGGTTATTCCTTTCTCGACTGTTTTCAGTTCTGCCTTCAGTTATCAGTCTCAGGTATTCAAAACCTTCCCCCTCCTTCTCCCTCGTCCTCCTCCTCCTCCTCCCTGGACTTTTGGTCCATTGTTGTTACGAAGTCTTTTAGCAGCCCGTGTGGCGTCCCACCCCGTGTTGTTGTGACATCCCCCGTCCGCCCCCGCGCCCCCGGACACCGCCCACGTATTGGTTACTTACTAAGAGGGAGGGGGAAGGGGAGGGCGACGATATTCTATCTTTGTATAGCTGGTGGACGCGTGGTTCTCCTGCGATTCCGTTTTTGTATTCCTTTTATAAGCGTGGTAGAACATAATGTAGGCGCGACCCGGGGCTCTGGGGACCTTCCTCTTCTTTTGGCCGGCGCCCTGCTATCCCCCCCACCCCCCATCACCTTGGACATCGGTGCATGTGCTCTGGTTTATTTTGTTCTATTTACTCGACACGATATATCCGCTTTGGATACGTTCCTGATATTCTCCCCGCTCCCCCTTGTCCCTCCCGTTTCTCTCTTCAACCATTTTATCCCACTTTCTCATACTCTTTTCATTTCCCCTTATTATCTGCGTTGCCTGTTCTGTGCATAAACACAACCATTACCGAATGGCACAACGGGACGCCATGATGGTTTGTCACTAATGTTGCGATGCGCGAGATAAGGGAGCGACAGCGGCTAGGAGGACGCGATTGACGGAGCGGGAATGGATGTGCCACCGCCGTGCTCGCAGGGAAGACACGAAGAAAATCTGGCCAGACCGCGAATCCTTTTTGCAGGTGTGATTATGAGCTGTGCGCGCCAGCAGAGGTAGACCGACGGATGGGCAGACGATCATATGGACGAAACAGACGGTTAGTCTGTCAGATTATTCTGCTTTAATGCTTGTTACGGCCGTGTGCTGTCAAGGAAATAGGCAGTAAACGATGGAGTACTTTTGTACCGGGGGCGGGATAATTGCAAGCGGTCGGGGAATGCTAGTCGGCCGCTCGTTATAGCGTACCGTTATACAAAGTACGGCGTGCAAAAATCTCCCCCGTTATCAGGGCGACGATGATGTCAATTCGAGTTGTTTTATCGTGTAAGCGACTTGGCCATTGAGTCGGCCAAGGAGACAGGTGAAGATAGAAGAGAGGAGAGAGAGAGAGGATATCAATATTGCCTTGAGTGTAGGTTACGATAGCCAGGAGCTTGTGTTACACCTGCCGCGCATCACAATAACGCATGCACTTATCTACGCTCTCTTACATAAAACATGCGCTCCGGCCAGTGTTTTCTTGTGGCCTTGGCTCTATGAACACGGGTAAACAGCATATATGTGTAGGTGAGCTGGGGAGGTAAAGAGAGAGTAAGGCCTTATTTGTGCGAGCTTGACAGAGGAGACAAGAGACAGACGCGGATAGACGCACGCCCACGGACGTTATTCTGAGCAGAGGTGGCGACCCTCGCTTTTTCAGGAGCCTGATTAGTATACCATGAGTTTGGTGTCCGCGTCTTTCGGAAGCTGTAGGCGTTCTTGCTGTGGAGAAGTGCGGGTTCGCGCAGTAGACCAGGTCTTCGTAACGTCGCCATGACCGGCTATCAGTCTACGGAGTAATCTGACCCCTGACCGGCCCTTTGGCGACTCTAGACCCCCCCTCCCCATCTCTCTCTCTCTCTCTTTCTCTCTTTCTCTCTCTCTCTCTTTGCTCTCCCGTTGCCTCGCTCACCTCTTCACTCCTCCCACCTACTTGCCGTCTCCAGTTTCATACACTCCAATACCTCTTGGCTTTCCTTCTCATCCTCCTTCCCTCTTAGCGTGACCCTTGGCCGCCCCTGTGTATATACCTTAGTGTGCCTCCTGGCCGTGGGTGCCCCATATGCTTCTCATGGCCCAGTCATCTCTCTCCCTCCCACTCTCCCTCCCTACCACCACCTCCCCTCCTTCCCTCATTTCCCTCTCCAACTCTCTTATTTCCCCCTATCACTCTCTCCTCTTTCCCTCTCCCACTTTCCCCTCCCTCCTCCACCTCCACCTCCACCTCCACCTCCATCTCTCCTCTCCCTCCCTCCCTCCTTCCATCCTCCATCTCTCCCTCCCTCCCTCGCCATCCTCCCATCTGATCGTAAGAAGTGCTGTTTGTGACTCCATCGATGCTGATACAGCGCCTCCGTGGTGTCCTTTCGAGCTCGAGTACAGTGTGAGAGCGATAACATTCTACGTCTCGTCAAGGGCTTCGCCTCGTTTTGACGTCAAGGCTTCCACGTTCCTAGCTGTCACACATAATGAGTTCTTTTCCACGTTTCGGGCTACATATTTCTGTTTGACGCTTCTTTACGGAAGTCCATGTGGTGTAGACGGGCACGCGGCGAGCCAGCATGGTGAGTCATGTGGATCGGGCCGAGCGTGCTGTTGACTTCCACATTTGGCGTCAGTCTCTCACTTTCGTGATAGCGGTAAAATTCTAGCATGGCAGAATATAATGATTGGTATATCGGATAGATTATCAATGTTGATAGCGAGCAGTGGCACCATGTTATTGGCCTCTCGTTTTTGGAAGAGAGAAAATATGTTGTGTGCGTGTGCTTTTGTATGTATGTATGGAGATCGTTGCGTGTATTACCCAGCTGTTGAATTATATATATATATATATATATATATATATATATATATATATATATATATATATATATATATATATACATATATATATACATATACATATACATACACATGCATATACATATACATATACATATACATATACATACACATGCATACACATATACATATACATATACATACACATGCATACACATATACATACACATACATACATATATATATATATATATATATATATACATACATACATACATACATACATATACATACATAGACATATATATATATAATATTTTATATGTACACACACACACCACACCACACCACACCACACCACACCACACACACAACACACCATACACACAGCACACATGCACACATACATATACTTAAATATATGTATGCATGTATGTATGTATATGTATACATATGCATGTGTGTGTGTATATAAACATATACATGTATATGTATGTATATATATATATATATATATATATATATATATATATATATATATATATATATATATATATATATATATATATTTATATATATATATCGTAATTGTTTTATTTACCAAATTGACTAATTTTTTTGTTAAATGCTGCAATTACATCGTCTTATACTCATAAAATTGTTAAAAATTATTTCACTCTGACAAGCAATATACAATGTTGTCTGTTATATATATATATATATATATATATATATATATATATATATATATGTATAATATATATATATATATATATATATATATATGTATATATATATGCATACACACGTGTGTGTGTATGAATATAAATATATAAATATATATAGATATATAAATCGCGAGAACTGTTTTTTGTTGAGTATGTTGGGGGAGGTAGCTGTGTCTCCTGATGGGCGTTGAATGCTGTAGATATTGTTCGGCGCGCAAGACCTCGCGGGGGATAACCATCTTTTTCAGCCCCGGTCTGGCGTGAATAGAGCTCGCTCTACTTGGAATCCGTTCGGGCCGAAATAGAATTTGAATTTGCGATATCAGGGAGACAACAAAGTGCTTCAATTATGCGTTTGCATATGCCGAGTAGGGACAGCTTAAAATTTGTTGCTATTAATGTGTGCCTCTATATTCAATTCGTGATGAGAGTTTCCAGCTCAGGTGAGAGTGTGACTCCTCCCCCCTTCTTCATGGTTAAGGGAAAAGGAAGACGCGTGGAGGGAGGAAGGGAAGGAAGAGCAAGAAAAGGGCTTTAAATAGGAGACCGAGGAGACTGGAAGAGACTGCTCGGGGAAGGGGAGTTTGGTGTCGGTAGCGACACGGGTGGGAAGGCATGTGTGCAAGGCAGTGCGTGAGGGGGTGCTGATAGCATCAGCGACACTACAACAGATAAAGTTGGGACTGACAATTACCCGTTCCGTGCCTCATCAGGGGCTTGAATTATTGATGACTAGGCTACAGGTCTCCCCCCTTGCTCTGCCGAGCTGGGCAACTCCCTCGCTACACATGCACTCACCCACTCACCCACAGACGCCAACTCAGTCACTTGCATCTACCCTCTTTCTCCGCCCTTAACATTGCTGCTGAGATATCGTAGTGCCATTGTGGCAGACTAATGTCAACGCCGGCATCACATGACACACCGCAACATGTTGCCATCATCATCACCATCACCCGTGGGAGTCCTTTTGACGTTTCCTTCCAGCACTAGCAACTCAAATTTGGCCGGCCGGGATAGGGATTCTCTGGAGATCAGCATTTGCATTTACTTTCCTCGTCTCCCCTCGTCACGGGCGCCATGCGGGATGCCTAACTTAACTTTCTTATCATGTGTTGTAACGTCGGATTTGCTTATATTTAATCCCGATGGGCGGCCTGCCACCAAGGGTAATGGGATTCTTTAAATCAGCAACACGCCTGGATTCACGGGGGAGGGAGAGAAGGAGAGAGGGAGAATGAAAGAAGGAAAAGAATACAAACAGCGGTGGTTGGAGTTCGTCAGCGTTGTGTCAGCGCGTCCTACTAGTGCATGTTAGGCGGCAGACTGTGCGATTTCATCCTTGACTCTGTAGCCACTTTACTGCTCCTTCACATTACTTACGCTAGTCTCACTTAAGGACTTGTCGTGGCCAGAGCGCGCCACTCTCTCACCTGCTAAAACACGCCATCTGCAGAGTCTTAGAAGGGAGCCATGCCCCTGGTTCGAAGATAGCAAGACGGAACATGTCCGATGTATTTGTTGACCCACAGGTTGAGGGATCGCCCTCTCCATGTGTCCCCACACTGGATTTCATAACACAGTCCTACTAGATGTGCGTATCGTAGCTGACTAGCGAGGAATGTTTCAAGATGAAAAGGCGTCTGTACGTGGATGGATTGCGGGAGCATTCGTGGCTACGGTGCAGCGTCGGTGGCGTCAATGGTGCCTTTGTTGACGCCAGTTGGGGTTGCTCTCAACCTCGGTACGATCGCGGCACTCGCTTTTGCGTTGCGTGGGTATGATGAGCCTCACCTGGGTGCCATCACTTGCTGCGAGAGCCTGCAGTCATTGTCTAACCTCTTAATGCGCTGGTTAATAGGAGAGTGTAAGCAGTTAGTGTCCGTCATTAGCGGTTTATGGTCCAGCAACGACAAGATACATGACTTATATTTGTAATGCCCTAGGGAGACGAGAAGTTTTAGCTCTTTACTGCTAATTCTTAACGCTTTGATAATGACTTTGGGCAGCATCTGTATTTGTCAAAACATCCCCCCCCCCCCCCATCACTAACTATACAATTAAACTTTTTTTCCGGCCAGGAGGATTAGTGTGAGGTGTAAGACGTTTTTAGTTTGTATTTCCATGTTTACCCAACGCCTTTGCATTTAGTCTGCTCAGAAATATAAATAGAACCATTATTATATTGGCAATAATTCATCCGATGTGCAGATAACGGGCATGAGTAGAGAGAGAGAGATCACTCTCGCGGGAACCCTGTACGCAGTCTTAAGGCATGTGCTTGACGCCCACTGGACATTCTTCAAGTGGCAGTCATTGATGCTGGTTCATTCCTCCCCTCCTTGCCTGCCCTCACACTCTCTTCTCTGCCCGTATGATGGTGATGACCGCATGAGGCCTCGCTTCTATATCCCCTGACATGCACGTGTGCACAAACGCGTGCACTCGTTAATTGTTATTTAGTAGCGTGGAGGACATACAGTAAAGAAATTCTGTGCACTAGACCTGTACGTTGCAGTTGGCAGATCGATTTTTTCTTAGTAATTACACCCAATGTTTTGATAGAATGATATAGTGCGGAATAATGCCAGATGTGGCACCAGGTGCGAGGCAGGCCACAATCACGCCGGCGTCGGTGTATCGTCGCTTTGCCATTCTTCACGCGACTTGATCAATAATTAATCCATATCATTTTGGACTCGGTTACCGCTTACCTCTAATGTATTGAGTAACTCGTGGATCGTTTAGAGGTTCGACCTTCCGCCACCCTCCGATCCCTCTCCCTTCTCTCCCCTCTCCTCCCCCCTCCTCCCCCCTCCTCCCCCCTCCCGACGCCACATGCTCGTCGAGGGAGGCTGAGCACGTGGGGAAAGAGACGGTCCGGTCCCTTCCTCCTCCTTCGTGAGAAACTTCAGCAGATTGACACTGGGCAACAAATCGTTACAGACTCAACAGCTGACGTGCCCCGAGCTTGGTACGACCCTGCATTGGTATCGATCCCGTCCTCCAACCAAACTTGATTTATTGGAACATTCTCTTCAGCTCCAGATGCACCCGAACCTCCCACCAAAGTCACCCGAACGCCCCGGGACTCGCCTCTGCTTCTCTGGGCATGAGTGAGCGTGGCCGTCATGCAGAGCAGCGCGTCCTGGCTTGCATGCTGAATCGACGTCCAAGAAGTACCTGAAAGATAAGGAGTCCGTGCGGCTTGTTAACTGCGGTCCCTTCCAGTGGTCACCGCCGCCCTGTATAATGTGACCCATGGCCTTAGTTGTATATTAAATTTCTTTATTGCCTGCCGACCGGGGCAGCAGATGTGCGAGTATAATTTGCAAGGTATAAAACTCCCGCGTGCCACAAAAATCCAACCCGAGCATCACGGCAGCCACCTATTCCTCAACATCAGCTGTTTTTATTCCCGTTTTAGTATCGACAAATTGCTTGGGCGCATCCAGCACGACTAAGGTACCACCAGCTGCCCTTTTTATGTGTTATATTTTTATCTTAAATTTCCGTCGTTTTCGATGCGAACGGAACTACAGTAGAGCAATAAAAAAAATCGAAACTAGACGGAAGTGATTGGGTCGCATGGCTTGCGACTTTTCAGCCATCGCAAGACGTAGAGATGTTAGTTGAGTGTGGCGGCGCCGAAGCAGGGAAATGGTGTGGTGTGTTTTCTGGCGCGTGGAGCTCCTGCGTGGCAAGGGGACGACATTGATGGCTGGAGGAGTAGCCTGCGTGATGGACCCAGCGTCGCTCGTTGGGTTTCGTCCCCGATAAACCTCACCTTGACGTGCGTTTGAAAAGTCGCTTCTGTCGCTTATCAGCTATTGTCTGTCTCTTCTTTGTGTTGAGCAGTGATAGCCTCATAGATAACGGATGACTGGATTTTCTCTGCCTTTGGGCCTTGGTTACCCTCCATTTGTGCTGGGTGGACATTAATGGCCAAGTACCTGAGGCTCATGCGTTCACGTTAACTTGTAACAAGTCAGACTACAATTAATGGATTCGTAGTATATCTGATAGCAACGATAAGAGAATTGCAGAAGGTTGCATAGAGCAGTGTCTGCAGCTGTGCTTGCAGTCTATAACCCGCGCCTCTACGTGCATAAACTAAATTATTTAGTCGGGCCACCGTGTTTTCTCTTCGATTCGTCTTCTCTGGTGTTCTCACAGAAGGAAAATCCGTGCCAGCGGGGCGCGCCTCAAGTTGTGCTAAGACTTTAGATGTGAAGAGCCAGTGTAGACGTGCAAAGATAACTTGTTGTAGGACGGACGGGCGCGCTCCGCCTAATGTAAAACAGCGCTTGTCTGCCGAGACCACGTTGTTGACTCGCGTGCCCAGGAGCCAGGAGGAAAGTGACGTCGGAGGGCGCCGGCCTTGATGCTGCACTCGCTGACCCATGAATTATTATTAACCCTGGGTCTCTCCGGACCTCCCTGGGGGGCTACTTTAGCTCCCGTACACCTCCCGACACTCACGAGATTTATGGCGTTGGTTCTCGGGATCGTTGCTTTATGGTGCCGGACACCCAGCCAGCCACTGCCGCGCCCTTGCTGCTGCCCCCCCCCCCCTCTCTTGATCTCCCTCTGTTCCGCTCTCGCGCAGGAAGAACAGGAACTCTCACTCCTATAACCCGGTCATGATTTACGTACGACCCCATAAGCAAGTTGGTAGAAGACACGACTGTTACCGGTCGATTTTTCTCGGTCAGGACCGGAAGCGCACGAATTGTCTTTCGTCGTTGCTGGTTAGGAGCTATATTAATGGTGGGTTCCCCCCCTTGGGCAAGGCTGTAGTCAAGGGATAGTCTGGAGCGAGCCCCTAGCAGGAGGGTCCCCACGGGCCGCTGGTAATTAGGTTGTGCGACCCTGTCCCCGTGCTAATGGCTAAATAATTCCATAAATCGGGGGGAATGACTCGTTGAAGGAGCCTAGATGATTCCGGTGGCCAGCGAATCCGCTTTGATCTCGCGGTCTCCGTCATCCACGCCGGTTAATGATCATCTCGCAGCTCTCTAACCTCTATCGCAACCGAACATTTGTGCTCCGTGGGTTAATAGGATCGTTTGCGATTTTTCGTGCGTCTGTCTGTTCTGATGTATCTGTAGTTTCTTTTGTGTGTAGGAAAGGATTCAGGCCGCCTTTAATGTATTAACATTATATAGATGTTGGGCATTAGAATACGGAAAAGAGAGAGATGCGCAGCAAGAACGGAATGTGAATTTTAAAAAATTGTCGGTTAGTCTTTGCACTTGTTTATTTCTCGAGGCGAGGGTTATTTCACGGTAAGCAAGGAACATTTAGGAATACTTGCGTTTAAAGGGGGCCCATTCTATACCGTGCGAGACTTGTGGGGAGGGGGGAGAAAGGTGAATGTTGCTCGCTTGGATCTCTACCCCCCGCCTTCTTGTCCCCCCTTGATATGGGGGAATCTCCGTGCCTTCCATGGCAGTCTTCCTCGTCGTCTTTCTCCGTCCAGCTTTCCTTGCTCCCGCTTTTCCTTCCTTTTTGTCTCCCGCCACATCTCTTTTACCCCTCGTTCCCTGTTGGCCGTTCTGAGCGTCGGACTCGTCTTGAATTGGAAAAGAGAATTTCCCTTCGCTTTGTTGTTCAACCGAGGTCCCGACAGGCGTGTCCCGGGAGTGTGTTTTATGCTTCTGCTGCGAGTGCTTGTTGTTCATGCGGATCGCCCGAGAGGCCTATGGTTGCTTATTATCCGGAAGAGAACTCGGGGATGCCAGTCAGTGGAGGAGTTTTTCTCTTCTTGAAAGGAATTTTCTCTCGCTCTCTATCTCTCTCTCTTTTTCTCCTTCCCCTCTTCCTCTCCCTCTTCCTCCCTCCTTCCCTCCCTCTTTCCCTCCTCCCTCTTTCCCTTCCCCGCTCCCACTCTATCCCTCCCTACCGTAATCTTTTTGCAAGAAGAGTAATATTCCAGCATTCACATTCGTAGGTGCATTGTTTATTAGTATGGTGTTTGAGAATTTCCGGCAGCCCTACGTTAGCCCGGAGGAGCGACTTTCGCCCCAACCTCCCCCGTACCTTGATGCCATCTAAATCTGCCTCCACGAGCCTTTGCGTATAGATGACCTAAGTACGTTTTCTTGTTGAGCGCTGAATGGCTGCTTTTGAATATTTTATAATGCGCTCCACGTCTCAACACCATTGACATGTGGATAGGCGTGTTCTATAAAACAAACAAGCAGGGAATGAAAGCAGCTAAGAGTTCAACATATTGGATGTTTGTCGGTGTTACGTTTATGTGGCGTTAATGTCGTTGTATGTGCGAGTGTTGTTTTAATTATTTTTTGGTGTGCTTGTGTTGATTTTTGGTTGCTTGGTTCTATAGTGTGTGTTGTCTAGCAGACTGGTCTATGTCGTGACCGTGGCCGAGTTTTTTGACCGGGTCTTTAATTGTGTTCCTTGTGTTCTTGATTGAGATATTGAGTCCGTATAGATTATCAAGACGGCGTTTGTACCCCCCCCCCCCCCTCCCTCTCTCGCCCAGGGAATTTTGGCAACACGGTCAATTGGTTGAACGGTGGAGGAATGTATAATGGTGTTGGAAGCGCATTGCAGGGAGGAATAGGTGTAGCTTCCGCCCTACCCTACCCTACCCCTTAACTCTTGCTAATACTGTCACACTTGTATCTCCCGCTCATCGCCTTCTCACCCCCACCCCATCATCATCATCTCTCGTTTCCTTTAATTCTTTCTTTCCCTTTCTCATCTTCACTCCTTTCCTTTCCTTCGTTCGTCCTCCCTCATCTTGTCATTCTTTGTGCAGAACCTTTCCCTCACATCCACCCCGAAGCAGCGTCCTCTCTCGTGTCTTCATTTATATCTTGAGTTCCCCCATTCTTCCCAAGTTGCACCTATTTTGCCCTCTTATTTTCATGTTATTTTTTCTTCTTTTATTTGAACCAATGAAAACCGTTGACTGAAAGGTGTTCCACCCGCACCATTGTGTAGGCCCGGAGCGAGGCAAGTTGCTATCAGAAGTGAATACTGATAGAAAATCTCGCCTCGTTATCAGAAGCGCCTCTCCTCTTTCCTTTCCTCCCTTCGCTTCTCCTTCCTTCATTTCACCCCCTACCCCTCCTCTCTCCCCCTCCCTTCCTCCTCCTTCGCCCTCAGCCTCTCCCCCGTTTCCTTCCTCCCTCCTTTCCCTTCCTCCTCTTCGTCCCTCCCTTCCCCTCAACCCTTCGGACAGTCACCTTCGAAAGTTCTCGCCAGCAACCTTGTTAGTCATGCTTGACACCTTTTACCATTTAAGCTTTCTCTGTCATTATTCTCCCAGGTCCCAGTCCCTTTCTGCCGCAGCTGTTTTGTTTTCCCCGCCCATTCTTCCTTATTTTGTGTTTTTCAATCTCATTTTCTCTCTCGTTTACCCTTTTTTTTTTATCTACCTCATTCTCTTATACAGCTAACTTTTTTTTGTCTCTTCCTCTACCTCTTTGTCCTGCCTCTTCTCCGTATTGTACATTGAAGGTACACCATGACACGATATTACGCCTCATCTTGGTGGTGTCATGGGTAATACCCTCGTGGATTGTTCCGACACTTGCGCTGATGAACTCCGGGATGTTCGGCCACCCTTCCGTCGTCTATTATTGCCTCTTCTCTTGTTATTCGGCCTCCCTTCATTCTGCTGTTCGTCCGATCTTCGCATTGTTTCTTTAACACCGTTAGGCTTTTGAAGTGCTTTTAGAATTTATATATCGGATGGAGGCGATGTTCACACGGTTTCTTAAATTGTGTTGAATAGGATGGATCTCTCCCCCTTCCTCCCCTCCCCCTCTCCTCCAGAGACATTTGGTGCGGTCCCATGTGACTCCCGAGATCGCGAGGAGGAGGATGCCAGACGCGCCTTTTCCTCAGCTGCATGATCCCTCGCAATTCACACCTTCCGATCTCCCTTGTAGCTGCCCCTTGTCTTCCCCTTGGAGGACGTCCATCACAGGATGCCGTATGCCACCCGAGGGGGTTTATTCCTTCCTGGCACTATAATTCCTCCCCCTCCCCCACCCCCCACACTCGAGTTCAGCCCCCGTGAGCCATTACCCTGAGTTTAGCGTCCCCGTTCTCCCATTACCGGAGTCCAGGGCGTATCTTCCCCATTATCCTCATATTCAGCTCCCATTGGACCTCTTACTCTAGGGAACATTGCTTTAGGTTGAGAGAGACATACAGCAAACATTAGCTCGAGTTGGAGGATAACCTTGTGCCAGTGCATCGCGGGATCCTTGCCGTGTTAACAAAGCTACCTTTCACGGCCGTCACGCCCAAAAGGACCTCTCCCTGTTCGGTTTTCTCCCCCATCCCACCCCCGTCTCACTCGCCCACTTATTCTCGGACTGTCTGTGTGTGTGTCTCTCTCTTCTCTTCTCTTCTCTTCTCTTCTCTTCTCTTCTCTTATCATCCATCTCCCTCTTCTTCTCCACCCCCTTCCCTTTCCCTCCTTTGCCTCCTTCTTTCCAGCCATATGTATAATTTGTGTGTGTGTTTTAGAGGCTCTGCTCCCTGTTCCTTGTGCTGCAGACGGGAGCCAAGTATCCTCGATGCTGCCCGCTATTGATCATGATTGTCCATCTTGATTGAGTTAACACCTCTAACCACCGACCAGCGTCTTTTTCTCTTCCTTACAACATCCTGGTCTTTCCCGTTTCTTTTAATTTATTTATTTTTCATCTTTTACCCTACCCTCTGTTATCCTGCATTGCCATCCATGCATCCAATTGGCGACTGAATAAGGGAATGTGGGCCTCATCTCTTTTGAGTGTATTCAAAATGAGTCTTGAGTCATGTTGATTTTCGATGGGATATGTGCCGTGTTGCAGTGGGCCGAGTCGTTTCATCCACTCTCCCACTCGTGCCACGTTCCCGCTTGCAACTTTTCTCCTTATATAACCTGACTTACGTATCCACATTTTACCTGAACATTTTATATATATATAAATACATTTATTTATTTACTTACTTATTTATTTATATTTATATATGAGAAAGAAGATTAAACTTCATAGATATAAAATGTTTTTATTTGTGAGGTTTAATTACTAGTAGATTTTTACGCCAGAATTCTACGCATGCTTTTGCAGTCAAGAATTACTCCCCTCAAGTTACGAGATAGGTCTTGTACATGGTCCTGACGTCTTGCAGTTTGTGAAATTATGACGGTAGTTTTATTTTACTTTTGTTTTCCCCGGAATCGTACATTATCTCGGGTGTTATTAGTATGACATCCGCACACAAAATGGATTTGAGAAAGTGGATTAATTAAAATGTTTAGTTATTCCTGGCTTTTGCGCTTATTTTACGAGGTTGTAGTTGGTTGCTGCTGCTGCTGCTGTTTGCCCTTTTATCTTTCTCTTGTCCACTGATCTCCGAGGCAAAGAACTTTACCGTAACCCCTTACATAATGCGCTGTGAGTCCTTTATTCTTTCCTTGCGCTCGACCGCTTAGCTGCTTTCACGCTGTGCTAGGATATCTTCTGGCCACTCCATGTCCCGTGTGAACTTGGCCCTTGCGTTTAACCTGGGCCACGGACGTGCTCTCTTGCTCTCTCTTCTCTTTCTTCTCTTTCTTTTGTTCTCACTCCCTGTCGGCTTTCCCTTGGTTGGATATTATTTTCACTCTCTCTCTGTTTCTCTCCTTTTCGCTTCGCTTCCCCCCCCCCCTCCCTTTCCCTGCTCTTTCCTTTCTCTTCCTTTCCTAGCCCCTTCTCCTCTGTCTATCCTGACTCTCTACCCTGTTTATATGTGTGTGTGTGTGTGTGTAAATATATATGTATATATATATATATTTACATATTTACATATTTACACATACATATACATATACATGTTTGCGTAATCTCTTCCCGTGTCTTTTTGGAACGTTGCAGTTGATATTACATATTCATTACAAATCATATATTATCATGTATTGGCCTTTCTCGCAGTATTTTATCAATGCATTTTATTGTTATTATATTTCAATATTTTACAATTAGTAGTTTATATTGTTAAATAGATTTCAGTTACATCCGACCACAAATTTTCGCTCTTGTCATTTATTATTTACAGTTCGCTGTGTGTAGAATCGCGAGCGAGTTTATTTATGGCGCCTTCCTGGCGAATACATTATCCTAATTCATCTTCACTCTCGTAATCAGATATTTTGCCCGGAAAAAACTAGGTTATGATACCGAGGTGAAAAAAATAGTGGCTGTGGATTCGGGCGCAAGTGCTTTGGGGACCGTGTTGGCGCTAATCGAGTAATGGCCGAGAGAGGGCGCTGCGCGGTGTTATCTGGAGGAAGATGGATGGTTGCGCTACCGGGTTCTCGTGTGGTAATGTTAATTAGACTCTGGGTCGCGATCGGTCGTGGCCAAGCGGAAGACGCTGGCCAGAAACTGGTTTTCCGGGGTGGAGGGGGACGGGAAGGGGGTGTCTCGTTGCCCCTCCCCCTTTTCTCCTCCCCTTACCTACCCACCCAGCGCCCCCACTTTGCCGCTTTCTCTGCCATGATCTAGCGCCTGGATCCGGTCGTACCCACGGCGTGCGAGGAAAACCGGGGAACGTAATGAGCGGTGTATCGTGCAAACGAGGCGGTAAGAACAGGTGCCACGAGCGTGTGTTTAAATACCCCCCCCCCCTCCCCTCCCCCTGACCCGCGACCCTCTCGCCCCATCCCCTGCTTTGCCCGGGTGAGAAAAGAAAGGCTTTAGGTAAACTCGGTTTAATGTCTCCCGTTAATGGCGTTTATTTAAGAGTTCGGGGCGTTGGAAGCAACTCTCGCCGGTCCCGTGGCAGAGGCTTCCCCGGCATCCTTTGGCGGCCGAGCGTCCAGGAATGCGATTTGTGGCATAATTTACCATGTATATCCATGTAGATGAGCGCTTTTAACAGAACCAAACCGGCGCGGAACTTTCACCCGCGCGCGCTCGTTCCCTGCACCTTGCTTGCCTCCCTCCCTCCCTCCCTCCTTCCCTGCTTGCCTGCCTGCGTGCCTGCATCCCCTGGCCGCTTGACCTCCCTCCCGTGCGCCGCCTCGCCTCCCTTCTCCCTCCTGATGCTGGGGCGACTTATATCTCGTTCCTCCTTGCTCTCTCCTCACCTTCTCTGGGGAGAAAGAAGGAAGGTGGGGGGAAACTAGATCAGCCTCCTTCTCCCCATCACCTTCCCTCTTCCGCCACTCTCTCACCAGCCCCCACACCTCTCTCAAAGCACCGCATTTACTTATCCTTTGAAACCATTTATTTTGATTCTGCCTCGGATTTCTGACGTGCTGCAAGTTCTTATCTATTGTATTAGTTCTTTTTTAACCGGGCTGGGAAATGCCATTTTATTCACCGAGGCTTTGTTTTGCCGCTTTGTATGGCGGTGGCAAATAGTGTGTGTGAGTGAGATAGTGTGTATGTGTGTGCAGTTGAGTGTTTCAAAAGTGATGCAGCGTGGAAGGAATGTGAGGGGAGGGCCCAAGTGTGCAGTTTAAGTACCAGGGTGGCGCGGTAGAGGGAGGGAATGGCAGAGGGGAAGGTGAGTTGGTGCGGTGGGTGTCAGAACGTGAGCGGCGGATGAGCGGTCTCACGGGAGGAGGGTTGGCGTGGACGTGAGCAGCCTGGACAACGCAGCTCACTGGTGTTTCCCTGCTCTCCCTTCCTCCCTCCATCCCTCAATCTATCTGTCTTTCCCTCCCTCCCAGCCTCCCTCCCTAAGTGTTCCGCACCACCTCACCGCCCTCCACCGCCGGGCTTCCCTCTTCCAACCTGGTTTTATTTTGAACATAACAAATAACTCGGCCTTGACATAATTTTTTGGGGTGTATATCCCAGAACTGTGTGATTAATGATGTTTGTTTCCCCCCTTTCAAAAGGCAGTTGTTTTTGCTAGTTGTCCTGGTTTGAAAAGCGGGACATGCGTCACTGACCCTCCAGCATGTGTCAGTTAAGCTAGAGATCGAAAAGTCAGCTCGAGATGTTACATTGTAGCTTATCAGTGATGCAAAGGCGAAGTGTAAAATAGGAAGTGATTGTGTTAGTGAAACATTTTAAGTGTTAAAAACATGGTGACACAGGCAGCGAGCAAGTGTATGAATAAAGTATAGAGAGACTCGCGCCTTGCCTCAAACCATCATGAAGCTGAAGGAAAAAAGGTACAGCTTCCACTTGGACATTACAAAGTCTCTCATAGATTATGACGGAGCTAAGCTGAAAAAGGTAAATATGGTGATGAACTTATTTTTCGTCGCTTAATTTATATATTATCAGAGTAATCCTTGTTGATTTGAACAACTGACTAAGTCGCATTTTCTCTATTGCAGCAACTGTTCCGGAACGCTCAGCAGCAGCAGGGAGGGCCCAACCACCAACCGATACAGTTGCTCGCCCAGCAGCAGTATTTGGCTGCACAGGCTGCTCAACAGCAGGGTAAGTACACTCGCATTTATATCGGTTGCACTTTCTCGTTCCCCTTTTTCCATACATCGCTGAAAGATGAAAGCAAACACTAAAGCATAGGAGGAGTCGAGAAAGCTGTGAGTTCAACGCTTCGATATTAAATCTTATTAAGTTATCCTGACGTAGATAAAGAACTTATTCCGTGAAATGATCTTTCATACTTTTCTCGACGTTTCCCGCGGTTACGCTTGTCCTGTCTTGAAGCTCTTTGATAGATTCCAATATGATGGCTATGTAACAGAAATGTGTGGAGCGTCCCTCATGTGTACATCGCCAGCGTATATATGGCTATAGGAAGTGCGTGTGATAGGAGGGCGGTGGGTTCCACTTCCTGCCTGTGTTGCGATGTGCCTGTCCATCGGTGCTCAACCAAGCGCTCCGCTGTGTCATCGCCGCTCACCTGGCCCCGGCCCGCCCTGCGAGGCCTTTCCTGTGCTGACCTGTCACACTCGAGCTAGTGCCCCCCCCCCCCTCTATTCATCGTGAATTCCTTAGGCGGGCAGCAAGGGATAGGGAGTCATTGTTGTGGAGAAGGGAGAGAGCGCCACTTTGTCGCCGTTTTACGCAGCTTAATACACCACATTAACGTAATGGGTGCCAGGAGTGATGGGGGAAGGGGAGGAGGTAACTTAGGCTGGGTTAGGAGGTAAATTCAATTTGGTTGACAGTAGTCAAAAATTATACCATAAAGCACTTAACGCCGGGATACGTGTGACCGCATGCATTTTCCCGCTAAGTAC
>BOPN01000273.1:283656-291156 GCA_017312705.2 Penaeus japonicus
CATTGGATCCCCTGCTATTGGCAATTTAGGTGGTGGTAAGTCCCATCCATTAACAACTTTATAACTGAATTTTGTGAGCTGGAATATCATTTAATAATAAAGAGTGTATGGAGCGTCTTCAGTCGAAAAGGTGCATCCCCTAAATTTAACTGAACTATGAGTAGCACTTCATAACATTCTCCTCAGTAAGGTTAAAGGGAACATTATATGACAAAGATTACCAACTCCTTTCAGGTCTTGGAGGCAGCATGGGGAGACGTGATTCTTTAGACCGTACCACTTCAGTTCTGTCACCACTTTCTCAAGATTTCCGAAGTGGCAAATGGACTAGCAACTATGGAGCACTTGGTACAGTTACTGCATCCCCTGGGCCTATTGGTCTAACCTCTGGTAGCCTGACACCACCCCCAAGCCTCAGCAACACCTCCTCGGCTCTGCCACTTGGAGCCCTAATGTCTGGAAACCGTGTCATCTCGGCAGCACCAGGAGCAGAAGCAAAGTTCCGAAACGGTTCCACAAATGGAATGTTCAACTCTGGTGGGTCCTCATCCTTATTCCCACCCATAAAACGAAACCTGAGCTTGGAAAAATGTACTGGTCGCTCACGCTTATTGGAGGACTTCCGAAACAATCGATTCCCCAACCTGCAGCTCAGAGACTTGGCTAACCACATAGTGGAATTCAGCCAAGACCAGCATGGGTCCAGGTACAGTATGAACATTTTTCAGTAGACTGAATATTTTGTGTGAAATACTGAAGTTGTCATTATTTACAAATGCCTGTTTATTTGATCATTTGTGTAGGGAATTTACATCACTGAAGTATTCTTATTTATCCTTATTTCTTTCTTTTTTTGTAGGTTCATTCAGCAAAAGCTTGAACGAGCAACACCAGCTGAGAAGCAGATGGTATTCAACGAAATTCTAACAGCAGCTTATTCGCTAATGACTGATGTGTTTGGTATGTATTGCAAAAATATGATGAAAATCTAAAAATTTGGGGGGTAGAATTGCACTTCAGATATTAAGTCAGATCAGGAAATAATGTTAATATGACAATTGCAGCATTTCTGTAAGAGAATTTGCACTAAAAGTAATTTTTATAAAGTGAATCTGAATTTTTCTAATGGAAACCAAATGCTTGGTCTTAATTGTAGTCTATCTATCTATCTCCTCAGGCAATTATGTGATTCAGAAGTTCTTTGAGTTTGGAACACCGGAGCAGAAGACTGTCTTGGCAAACAAGATCCGTGGCCATGTTTTGCCTTTAGCACTGCAGATGTATGGATGTCGTGTGATTCAAAAGGCCCTCGAGTGCATTACTCAGGACCAGCAGAAAGACATCGTGCGTGAATTAGATGGCCATGTCCTCAAATGTGTTAAGGATCAGAATGGTAAGGGGCGATTCTAAGAGCAGCACATGCAACCAATGTATTTTGTGTTATATGATCCATTTATTGAAAATGGATTAGGTTCTTATTGTAATCCCACATGTTTCAATTTACAGGCAACCATGTCGTGCAAAAATGCATTGAGTGTGTGGATCCCATGGCCTTACAGTTCATCATCAATGCTTTCCAGGTAACCTCTATTTCCATACAGTGATGACAACTTTTTTTATTTTTTATTTTTACCAGTAAGATCTGTGTACTTCAGATATAGAAAGTCAATAATGCAACAAGTTTGGAAGTAGTAGTTTTGTCTTCTGAAAAGTACTCCTTATAAGAGGTGTAAGCAATTCAAATTGTATTCATCTTATACAGGGGCAAGTCTTCACCCTCTCCACACACCCCTATGGCTGCCGTGTTATTCAGCGTATCTTGGAGCACTGCACTGGAGACCAAACGTCCCCAGTGCTTGAGGAGCTACACCAACATACGGAACAGCTGTTGCAGGATCAGTATGGCAATTATGTCATCCAACATGTGCTTGGTAAGATTTACTTATTGTGGTGGATAACTCTGATATGGACCAATATACAATTTTGAGTAATTTGTTTTGGTTCAGCCTTGACAATATATATTTTTTCTTGACAAGATATTTTAATGGAATATTTCCTCTCCTTCCCTCAGAGCATGGAAAGCCAGAAGACAAGAGCAAGATTGTTGGCGTGGTGCGTGGCGGGGTTCTGAAGCTATCTCAGCATAAATTTGCCTCAAACGTAGTAGAGAAATGTGTGACGCATGCTACCCGTGCTGAGAGGGCCATGCTCATTGAAGAGGTAAATATG
Source organism: Penaeus japonicus (assembly GCA_017312705.2). Classification (NCBI taxonomy): domain Eukaryota; kingdom Metazoa; phylum Arthropoda; class Malacostraca; order Decapoda; family Penaeidae; genus Penaeus; species Penaeus japonicus. The sequence goes on from BOPN01000273.1 coordinate 285,886, forward strand.
ATTGAGGTATAACTATCGTCGATTGAATATTGACATCGCTTTCTTTTCTGTTTTTTTATTGCTATATAACCATTTCATGAATTTATTTGAAATTTATTATTAAGTTGTATATTAAATGGATATAAAAATGCCAGATTGTGAATATTGCTCTTTAAGACATGACAGGAATTGTTAAAGTAGAAGATTCCTGTCCTTTAGTATGAACCCAATCTAAAATATTGTTGTCACTTCCAGGTGTGTGGATATAACGACAATGCACACAGCTCTCTGCTGATGTTAATGAAGGATCAGTATGCTAACTATGTGGTGCAGAAGATGATAGATGTGGCCGAACCTGCACAGCGAAAAATGCTCATGCACAAGATCCGCCCACACATTTCAACTCTCCGCAAATATACTTATGGTGAGTGTCTTGTTTTTCCTTTCACTGTGAAAAATTGCTGTAGCCAAGTATAGATTATGACCATAACTGCATACAAGATATTAAGGTTTTGTTTACATAAATCAGAGAGCAAAGCATGATATGCAGAACTAAATACTAAGTTGCTTATTGTATGGTTACTTGATTATCATCATTGTCTTCTCCTCACCCCCTTCAGGTAAACACATTTTGGCTAAGTTAGAAAAGTACTTCATGAAGAATGCCCCCGACTCAATGGGGCCCAATATGACAAGCCCTCTTTAAGCTGGAGTCATACCACCACCTGCCACATCTCACTTTTCCATCGAGCGAGAAAGCCATAAGGAAAAGAAGAAGAAAAAAACAGGAGAGAGAGATTTGAAGGGAAAGAAAAGTGTACAATTAAACGAAGAATTCATTCTAGAAATTTTCTGAGCACGAAGTTTTTATCATGAAACTGATGTTTGTGGTGTGATGCACATGATTTAGCTTTTTTGATGTTTTCCATTATACATGAAGTGTATAATCCAAAAGATTGTTCATAGCCTTATTGATTGATGGAATACAATATTCAGAGGTCTATGTTTTTTTGTTTTGAAACACAAGCATAATCAGTCTGGTCTGATTGCACGGACTAAATGATTTTTTTTTTATTATTATTATCATTATTATATTTGTCTTTCTTTTAAAAAAAAAATAAACTAATTAGTTAGCCTTACAAGAAGGTTCATAGGTGATATATAAGATGCTGAAAAGCAGTTTTAATTGCAAGTTATTATTGTTTATATATTTTTCCCTTATTTTACTGGAAAAAATTAGGAGGAATAAATTAGTTCATATGTGGAGTGGAATTAAGGAATCCTTTAGTTTTTATTGAGTTAACATGTTATTGCTATTGATAAGCATATCTTAAAATTTGTGTATCAAGGTAATCATGGTTCTACCTTGACAATTCTGATCTTTGAAGATGAGAAGATTTTTATGTGACAGTGAATACAGTATGATTTTTTGAAAAAAAAAATGAAAAAAAAAAAGATCACAATTGATAACGGAAGAGTTAAATTAACATTAATTCAAACTTATTTTGGTGTGCCCTTAATGCATAGTAACTTTTCAGCTAGGCTCTTGTAGTTTGATAGAGCATGTTATTCATTATTGTGGGCTTGTGGCTATTTGCATGATTTTGCTGTAGTGAGCTTTTCCCATATATATCAATTTTGAATCTTAGACATATACCTGTTTGCCACTTTTTACCCAATTGGTAAATGTTGTTACCTACTGTTGTATTGCTCTTTCTTTCATATAAGTAGTGGTGTATAATGTTAGAATTTAGAAGCCATGTTTGCCTGGGCAGGCCAAACCATGGTACTTCTGAAGCGATTGAAGTAGAGCATGTGGAAGGCAGCCCATTTCTGAGTTTTGGACAAGGTGACGACTAATCCTGTCCCCTGAACTAGCATCTGCACCCTAGAACACTGGATGTAGATGTAGACCTAGCAAAACTAAAATAAAGAGCCTGGCACAGATAACTTTTTTTAGGGGGGGACAGTGTAACGCTCAAATTGCTGGCTGGTGTTGCTTTGTATGTTACCATGACCAAGTGGAAAAGTGGCCATGCGCACCAAAACAACTGAAGATGTGCATTTGTGCGAATGAGTGTACTTGACTGCGTGTGTGCGCGTGTGAGTGTGTGAGAATATAAAGGGAGTGTGAGGTGCCTGCCCTGCCCGTGTCCTAATTTAGGAACGGGACTCTGCCCTCGTCCAGCCAATGGGTCAACTCGGCCTAGCGCATTGTAAAATTTGATGTACATTGTATCAACTGGTATATATAAAGGCAATTTCAATATGTAATATTGGGCATTACTGTATAAATCTGTACAGTTGAATATTCTATATTTTCTTACTTGTTTGTGTGTTTGTAATGTCAGTGTGATACTACAATACCACCAATAAATCAGGCACAGTTCTGGCATGTCCTGCCTGTGTGCTAGTAGACTGGTGTCTGGATTATATATTATACAAATTTCAATCCAACACTTTCACTAAACAACCTTTTGTCTCACCAGCTGCAAAAGAATTAGGACACTGGCACATGTACTGCATCTAAATATCTTTTATAGGACCAAGGACACCTCCCCATCTAAGGTACGCCTGCCAAGGTCCTGTTGCAGTGCACAATTCGGTAGTGGCCCTGAGACCGTCATTATGAGGAAGGGTCACAGGAATATCCTTCTCACCATCATTAGGATGTGTACAGTCAATAACATGCCCCCTCATACCAGGTCCATGGGCCACTGTACCCTAGCCCACCTTTTGGGCTAAAACCACCATGCTGCTCAAACTCTTTCAGACCAGCATGCATATTAAGGCTAACCACTTCACACATTTGATCTTGGTTTTGCTGGTTCTGGGATGTAATAAGCAGTCTTAATATCTGTTAATCTTGTATCTTTGTATCCCTGTACTTCAGCTCATGCAGGCTGGAACAGGCCCATGTGTTTATACTGTAGAGCTCCTGCCCTTGCCAAAAGACCTAACATTGTCAAATTGTAAATTCTGTGAATATTATTGAATTTTTTTTGAGGAGGCCAATGTTGCGGCATGTAATGTAAACATTTTGTAATAAATTAGTGTACAGAAAATGCTGATGTGTACATTTGGAACATGTACCTTTTGTAAACGCCATATTGTACAGAGCACATGGTGATATACTCCTGAGCTGTGTTACTGCTGTATAGTAAATTGTACATATTGATTATGAAGCAAGATCTTAGCTTGGCCTGTACCTGCCTGTTGAGCACTAGTTGTATATTGCATATGTAGATGTAATTTTCTTGTAAACTGTATTTTGTATATGTCCTAAGCTAACAGTAGTTGGTGTAATATTTACTGTCTTGATCTCACAGTTCCTGCGGGGAAGATGTGAAGTGTGACAATTTTGGTGATTTTGCCTTGCTTATGGTCTGCCATCTTGGTTTGGGTCTTTAATAATTGACATTTGCATTTTAATATGCCTTTGATCTAATTCAGAATTTCAAAAGAAAAAAGAAACAAACATTTTCACACTTCTCCATGGAAATGCTCTCTCCCCCGACCTTGACTCCTTGGTTCTGTAATTGACTTTCTTAAAATTGACTGTCAAATCAACAAGCAATTGATCAAGAATTTATGGTTAATTAGGGGACCCAGTTGTCATAAACTGTACATCTATGTACATTTTCATATTTGTAACCTTTGTTTGCTTTAGATGTAGACGGACATGGTCTTTTGACCCAATTTTTGGCACCAGCTTCTCTCTCTCTCTCGAAGTTTTTATTGTGTTCATATATTCATTCAAACTATGTATTCTTGTTCAAACTTCACTTTGGACACTTTAAATGCTGAAGTGTTTGCACCATGTCTGTTGATATTAGCAGTTATTAAAATCGTTTTGTGTAATTTTTGTATTGTTTGTATTAGTGTAGTTAGCCTAGAGGTGTGCTAATTGGCCACAGGGCCTGTCGCCCTGAAGCAGTAGGGATGTGGTGGTACTCTAAGTTGTCTCCTTTACTACAGCCCATGTATGTATGGTGGTGGAGGTGGTTGGTCTTAGTCATTATGCTTTGTACCTAATTGCATACCCCACTATATATAAAATTATTCGGATAATAATTTTCGAGCAGTTTTATTACATAATACTGCCACATACTGCTGCCTTCGAAAGAGTTACAGTCCTTTGAGCCATAACGCCAGACTTTTGTCATCCAGGCCACACTAGCGTGTACGTAGGACGTTTTCAACTGTATTATATGTAAAAATGTATCTTATACAATATGTATAAAATGGAGTGATGCATTCCATTTGAACATCCAAGGTTTTTCTACCCAATGTTGAAAGGTGAACAGTCCGACGGCCAACCGCTCCAGTTAGCTATCCTCTGCCAGCATTGTTTCTAGCGTTGTTACTGTTACTGGCCAGGTGGAGGTATGGCTTGGCCTCGTTACCCTTTCTCTCTTGCCACCGTAACGCCTGTTACTCGAGGTCTATTCACTATCCCTGATACTCTCACGGGAAATGAATGGCCGGAAAAACTCGTGAATCCTACAAGCTGTAGACAACTAATCCCCTTGCACCAGTGCCCACAATCTTCACACTCGCAATGTAAACTTCAATAATTGACTTAACCACTGTGCTGAAACATTTCAATCTTCAACAAAACGTCACTACAAACATTTTAACCTCGGTTCTAATCTTTAGTGAGAGTACCATACAAGATCAAGAGACAGTGCCTTGCCACTACTGCTTGTTAGTGATGCGTGAGGGGAGTGATGGGAGGAGAAAGGGTGGCACCCCAATGAGGAGGGTGGGGCTGGGCCAACCATAAACCGTGTGGGCTGGCGCCGGCTGGTTGCAGCACCCACTAAAGTGCTGTGTACAATCTTTTAAAATAACTGTCGACCGGAGGTAGGGATTTTTTTCATCCCTTTCTCTACGCTATCCCACACATTTTAACTTTGCTCACAAGAGGATTTGTGCATATTAACGTTAATTTTTCGTTTCTTTGTATCCTTTAAGAGCGATTTTGTCCATCAGTTTTCAGAACCCAGCTTCACTGTACCATACTTCCCATGACTTTCTTGAACCCCTATATTATACATCTCCCTCCTCCAGAGAGTCCAGCCCGGCGCTAAAACTAATCACCATTTATCAGTTCTGTGATGTACATGCTGTATCATATGTAATGGTCTACTCCATTAATAAACTTTCTGTAATGTGAAGCAGGATTTTATTTAACATTTCCTATAATAAAGGTATATAAACAAAATGTATGTCTAGAAAATGTTTGAGAATCTGAGAGAGAATGCGAGTGAACGCATTTTTTTCTTGAAA
>BOPN01000273.1:298656-311156 GCA_017312705.2 Penaeus japonicus
TGTGGCTGCTGCTGGCTTCTGGCTGCTGCTGCTGGGATTTTGCTGCTGCTGAAGCTGTGGCTGCTGCTGCTGCGTTGCTGCTGCTGCTGCTGGGCTGCTGCTGCTGGCTGTGGCTGCTGCTGCTGGGCTGGCTGCTGCTGCTGCTTCTGCTGCTGAAGCTGTGGCTGCTGCTGCTGCTGGGCTGGCGCTGCTGCTGGCTGCTGCTGGGCTGCTGCTGCTGGCTGCCAACAACTGCTGAAGCTGCTGCTGCTGGGCTGCTGCTGCTGCTGGGCTGTGGCTGCTGCTGAAGCTGCTGCTGCTGAAGCTGCTAACTGCTGCTGGGCTGGCAGCTTAACGCTTGAAACCTTGGCTGCTGCTGCTGGGCTGCTGCTGCTGGCTGGCTGCTGCTGAAGCTGTGGCTGCTGCTGGCCTGGCAACTGCTGCTGCTGGCTGCTGCTGCTGGGCTGGCTGCTGCTGCTGGCTGTGGCTGCTGCTGCTGGGCACTTTGCTGCTGAAGCTGCTTGGCTGCTGCTGCTGGGCTGCTGCTGCACAGGCTGTGGCGCTGCTGCTGCTGGGCTGGCTGCTGCTGCTGAAACTGCTATGGCTGTGGCTGCTGCTGGCTGGCTGGCTGCTGCTGCTGGGCTGCTGCTGGGCGTGCTGCTGCTGGCTGTGGCTGCTGCTGGGCTGTGGCTGCTGCTTTGCTGAGGCTGTGGCACTCGCTGCTGGGCTGTGGCTGCTGCTGCTGTTTCTTGGCTGCTGCTGCTGCTAAGCTGTGGCTGCTGCTGCTGGTCTGCTGCTGCTGGCTAACCATGCTGCTGCTGAGCTGGCTGCTGCTGCTGCTTCATGCTGCTGCTGCTGCTGGGCTGTGGCTGCTGACTGCTGGTGTTGGCCTGTGCTCCGCTGCTGAAGCTGCTGCTGCTGGGCTGTGGCTGCTGCTGGCTGTGGCTGCTGCTGCTGGGCTAGCCCGGCCTTAACAGGCTGTGGCTGCTGCTGGGCCCTGCTGCTGCTGGGCTGGCTGCTGCTGCTGGCCCTGCTGGGCTGGCTGCTGCTGCTGCTGCTGGGGCTGGCTGCTGCTGAAGCTGCTGCTGCTGGCTGTGGCTGCTGCTGGGCTGTGAAAACTTAACTGCTGCTGCTGTTCTGCTGCTGGCTGTGGCTGCTGCTGCTGCTGCTGGCTATGGCTGCTGCTGGCTGCTGCTGCTGAGCTGTGGCTGCTACACTGGCTTTGCTGCTGCTGGGCTAACAACTGCTGCTGCAAGCTGTGGCTGCTGCTGCGCAACGCTGCTGCTGCTGTTTCTTGGCTGCTGCTGCTGAAGCTGGCTGCTGCTGCTGTGGCTGCTGCTGCTTTGTTTCTTGGCTGCTGCTGCTGCTGGCTGGCTGCTGCTGCTGGGCACGGCTGCTGCTGCTGCAAGCTGCTGCTGCTGCTGGCTGTGGCACTGCTGCTGCTGAAGCTGCTGCTGCTGCTGGCTAACCGCTGCTGCTGCTTCTTGGCTGCTGCTGCTGAAGCTGCTGCTGCTGCTGCAAGCTGGCTGCTGCTGCTGAAACAACCGGCTGCTGCTGCTGGGCTGGCAACAACAGTACAACGCTGCTGAAGCTGCTGCTGCTATGGCTATGTGCTGCTGGCTGTGGCTGCTACTGCTACTGAAACAACGCTGCTGTTCTGCTGCTGCTGTGCTGCTGCTGCTTCTGCTGCTGCTGGCTGTAACAACTGCTGCTGCTGAAGGCTGGCAACTTGCTGCTGGCTTCTGCTGTGCTGGTACAACGCTGCTGCTGGTACAACCCAACTGCTGCTGGCTGCTGCTGCTGCTGGCTAACTGCTGCTGAAACTGCTGCTGCTGCTCAAGCTGTAACGCTGCTGCTGCGTAGCAACTGCTGCTGGCTAGCACTGCTGAAGCTGGCAACAACTGCTGCTGAAGCTGTAGCTGCTGCTGAAGCTGCTGCTGCTGAAGCTGTGCTGCTGCTGGCTGTACAACAACTGCTGAAGCTGCTGCTGCTGCTGCTTCTGGCTGCTGCTGCTGAAAGCTGTGGCTGCTGCTGGCTATGTACTGCTATTTCTTAACCATGCTGCTGGCCTGTGGCTGCTGTACTTTGTTTCAACTGCTGCAAGCTGCTGCTATGGCTAACGGTTGCTGCTGTAACTGCTGCTGGCTAACATGCTCCGCTGGCTGGCTGCTGCTGGCTGTGGCTGCTGCTGCTGTGCTGCTGCTGCTGGACTGTGGCTGCTGCTGCTTCTGCTTTGCTGCTGAAGCACAACTGCTGCTGTGACGCATAACTGCTGCTGTGGCTGCTGCTGGCTATAGCTGCTGCTGAAACAACGCTGCTGCTTAACCGCTGCAAGTGCTGCTGCTGAAGCTGTGGCTGCTGCTGTAGTACAACAACTGCTGCTGGGCTGTAACGCTGCTGCTGAAGCTGCTGCTGCTGCTGGCTATGGCTGCTGCTGAAGCTGGCAACCGCTGCTGCTGAAGCTGTAACGCTGCTGCTGGGCTGCTGCTGCTTTGCTGGGCTGTGGCTGCTGCTGCTGGTACTGGCAACAACAGCTGCTGAAGCTGTGGCTGCTGCTGAAGCTGTGCTGCTGCTGGTTTGGCTGCTGCTACTGCTGAAACCTTGTGCTGCTGCTTCTGCAAGCTGTGGCTGCTGCTGCTGAAGCTGTGGCTGCTGCTGCTGGCTAACATAACAAGCTGTAACGCTGCTGCTCGCACAAGCTGTAGCTGCTGCTACTGCTGCTGCTGCTGGCTGCTGCTGAAGCTGCTGCTGCTGGTAGCTGGCTGCTGCTGGTACAACCTTGCTTCGGTTTGCTGCTGCTGGCTGGTACAACGGCTGCTGCTGGCTATGGCTGGCTGCTGCTGCGCTGGTAACGCTGCTGCTGTTCTGCTGCTGGCTGTGGCTGCTGCTGCTGGCTGGCAACGCTTAGCTTAACAACAACAGGCTGCTTGCTGCTGAAGCTGTGGCTGCTGCTGCTGGTTCAACAACACCTGCTGCTGGGCTGGCTGCTGCTGAAATACCTTATGCTGCTGAAGCTAGCCAGCAACGCTGCTGACTGTATTCGCTGTCATGGCTGCTGCTGTTCTGCTGCTGCTGTTTTCTTAACTGCTGCATGGCTGCTGCTGCTGAAACTGGCAGCTCTGCTGCTGGTATAGCGGCAACAACTGCTGCTGAAGCATTCTTAACGCTGATTGCTGCTGGTACAACCCGGCTGCTGCCGCTGCTGGTACAACGGCAACTGCTGTATTGCTGCTGCTGCACAGGCTGTAACGCTGCTGCTCAAGCCTGCTGCTGCTGGTGCTGCTGCTGCTGGGCACAACGCTGCTGCTGAAGCTGCTGCTGCAAGCTGGCTGCTGCTGCTGTTGCTGCTGCTGAAGCTGGCTTTGCTGCTGCTGAAGCCGCAGCGGCAACAACAACAACACAGGCAGCAACGCTGGCTGGCTGCTGCTGGGGCTGTGCTGCTGCTGAAGCTGTGGCTGCTGCTGGGCTGGCGCTGCTGCTGGCTACCGCTGCTGGGCTATACTGCTGCTGGTACTGTAACGCTGCTGCTAAACTGCTGCTGTGGTTTGGCTGCTGCTGCTGCTGAAGCTGGCTCGCTGCTGGCTGCTTAGGCTGTGGCTGCTGCTGCTGAAGCACAACTGCTGCTGCTGAAATTTCTGCTGCTGGGCTGTAACGGTGCTGCTGCTGCTTCTTGGCTGCTGCTGCTGTAGCTGCTGCTGAGGCTGCTGCTGCTGGCTGTGGCTGCTGCTGCTGGGGCTGGCAACAGCAACGCTTAGGCTGTGGCTGCTGCTGGGCTGCTGTATGCTCAGGCTGGTAACGCTGCTGAAGCTGGCTGCCGCTGCTGCTTATGACTGCTGCTGCTGACTGCTGTCGCTGCTCATAGCTGCTGCTGAAGCTGCTGCTGCTGCTGTTTCTGCTTTAACAGTTAACTGCTGCTGGTACAACTGGCTGCTGCTGCAAGCTGTGGCAACGCTGCTGCTGAAACATGGCTGCTGTTGCTGCTGGAGCTGGCTGCTGCTGCTGCTGAAGCTGCTTGGCTGCTGCTGCTGAAACTGCTGCTGCTGGCTGTAACGCTGCTGGCTGGCAACGCTGCTGCTGCTGGTACAACGCTGCTGCTTAACATTGGCTGCTGCTGCTGAAGCTGCTGCTGCTGCTGGTACAACGCGTGCTGCTGGCTGCTGCTGCTGCTGAAGCTGGCAACAGCTGCTGCTGCCTGCTGAAGCTGGCTGCTGCTGGCTGTAACGGTACTGCTGAAACTGTAGCTGCTGCTGCTATTTCTTAAACGCTGCTGCTGTAGCTGCGCCACCATTCTGCTGCTGCTGAAGCTGGCTGCTGCTGCTGGGCGCAACCGCTGCTGCTGGCTATGGCTGCTGCTGCTGGCTGGCTGCTGCTGAAGCTGGCAACACTGCTGCTGCGCAAGCTGCTGCTATGGCTGGCTGCTGCTGAAGCTGCTGCTGCTGAAGCGCAACAACAGCACTCAAGCTGCTGCTGCTGGCTGCTGGTTGCTGGCTGGCTGCTGCTGCTTTGGCTGCTGCTGCTGGTATGGCTGCTGTTATGACTGTGCTGCTGCTGGCTAACGGCTGCTGCTGTGCTGGCTGCTGCTGGCTGGCAACGCTGCTGCTGGCTGACACTGCTGCTGGCTTCTGCTGCTGCTGAAAGCTGTGGCTGCTGCTGGTAACGCTGCTGCTGTTAACGCTGCTGAAGCTGCTGCTGCTGCTGGCTTCTTGTGCTGCTGCTGGTTCTGCTGCTGAAGCTATTGCTGCTGCTGCTTCTGCTGCTATGGCTGGCAACTGCTGCTGCTGCTGCTGCTTCTGCACAAGCTGCAAGCTGCTTGGCTGCTGCTGCTTTGCCTGCTGCTGAAAGCTGGCTGCTGCTGGTACTGCTGCTGCTGCTGTTGCTGCTGCTGCTGGCTGGCTGCTGCTGGCTGTGGCACGCTGCTGCTGACTGCTGCTGCTGACTGCTGTTGCTATGCATGGCTGCTGCTGAAGCTGCTGCTGCTGCTGTTGCTGCTGCTGGCTGCTGCTGCTGGTATGGCTGCTGCTGCTGGCTGGCAACGGCTGCTGCTGCTGGCTGGCAACAACGATTTGCTGCTGAAGCTGTATGCTGCTGCTGCTGCTGGCTGCTGGCTATGGCTGCTGCTGCTGGCTGGCTGCTGCTGCTGCTGGTAGCAGCTGCGCTGCTGTAGCTGGCTGTGCTGCTGCTGCTGCTGGCTGCTGCTGCTGGCTGGCGACTGCTGCTGAAGCTGCTGCTGCTGGCTGGCAACGCTGCTGCGCTGCCTGCTGCTGGGCTGGCAACAACACTGGCTGGCTGCTGCTGCTGTACAACAACTGCTGCTGGCAACGCTGCTTTTAACAGTCTGGCTGCTGCTGCTGGCTGGCTGCTGCTGCTGGCTGTGGCTGCTGCTGCTGGCTGCTTGCTGCTGCTGGCTGGCAACTGCTGCTGCTGGCTGCTGCTGCTGAAGCTGGCTGCTGCTGCTGCTGGGCTGCTGCTGCTGCTGGCTGTGGCTGCTGCTGAAGCTGCTGCTGCTGCTGGCTGGCTGCTGCTGCTTGCTGCTGCTGCGGCTGCTGCTGGTTGCTGGCTGGCTGCTGCTGGCTGTGGCTGCTGCTGCTGGCTGGCTGCTGCTGCTGCTTTGTGGCTGCTGCTGGCTGGCTGCTGCTGGGCTGGCTGCTGCTGCTGGCTAACTGACACTGCTGCTGAAGCTGCTGCTGCTGCTGAAGCTGTGGCTGCTGCTGGCTGGCTGCTGCTGCTGGCTGGCTGCTGCTGGCTATGCTGCTGCTGAAGCTGTGGCTGCTGCTGCCAAGCTGCTGCTGCTGGCGCTGGCTGCTGCTGCAAGCTGCTGCTGCTGCTGGGCTGCTGCTGCTGCTGCTGCTGGCTATGCTGGCTATGGCTGCTGCTGCTGCTGCTGCTGTTTGTGGCTGCTGCTGAGCTGCTGCTGCTGCTGAAGCTGCTGCTGCTGCTGCTGGGCTGGTGCTGCTGCTGCACTGCGCTGGCTGCTGGCTGGCAGCTGCTGCTGCTGCTGGGCTGCTGCTGCTGAGCTGCTGCTGCTGGCTGTGCCTGATGCTGCTGGCTATGGCTGCTCGCTGTGGCTGCTGCTGCTACTTTCGCTGCTGCTGCTGCTGGGCTGCTGCTGCTTCTGCTGCTGCTGCTGCTTCTGCTGCTGTGTGGCTGCTTGTTGCTGCTGGTTCTGCTGGCTGTGGCTGCTGCTGCACAAGCTATAGCTGCTGCTGGCTGTAGCTGCTGCTGCTGCTGCTTCAGCAACACTGCTGCTGGCTTCTTAACTTGCTGCTGCTGTTCTGCTGCCACTCAAGCTGGCTGCTCTGCGTGTCTTGCTGCTGCTGCTGCAAGCTGTAGCTGCTGCACAAGCTGCTTAACACTGCTGCTGCTTCTGCTGCTGCAAGCTGCTGCTGCTGCTGCTGGCTATGGCACTGCGCTTCTGCTGCTGCTAGCTATGCTGCTGCTTCTGCTGCTGCTGCTTCCAGCTGCTGCTGCTTCTGCTGCTGCTGCTTCTTGCTGCTGCTGTCGCTGTGCTGCTGCTGCTGCTGTGGCTGCTGCTGCTGCTTCTGCTGCTGCTGTTTCTGGCTATATGCTAGCTGTAACACTGCTGCTGGCTATAGCTGTAGCTGCTACTTCTGCTGCTGCTGGCACACACATACACTGCTGCTGCTTCTTCTGCTACTGCTTCTACTGCTGGCCCCTGCTGCTGCTGCTTCTTAACTGCTGCTACTGCTTCTGCTGCTACTGGCTTCTTGCTGCACTGCTTCTTTGCTATTGCTGCTACTGCTTCTGCTGCTGCTGCTTCTTAGCTGCTGCTGTTGGCTTCTGCTGCTGCTGCTTCTGCTGCTGCTACTGGCTAACAGCTGTTGCTGCTACTGGCTGTAACACTTTTACTGCTGCTTCCTGCTTTTGCTACTGCTAAGCTATAGCTGCTACTGCTGGCTTCTGCTACTGGTGTAAGCTGCTGCTACTGCTAGCGCACGCTGCTTCTGCTGCTTCTTAACACTGCTGCTGCTTCTGCTGCTACTGCTATTACTGTAGCTGCTACTACTGCTTCTTCGCTGCTTATGCTGCTACTACTACTTATGCTAGCTGTGCTGCTACTGCTAAGCTATAACGCTGCTACTGCTTCTGCTGCTAGCTACTGCTACTACTGCTTCTACTACTGCTTGCACTGCTGCGCTATGCTGCTACTGCTATTCTGCTGCTACTGCTTCTGCTGCACTGTGCCAGCTATGCTGCTGCTTCTGCTGCTGCTACTTCTTAACTGCTACTGCTGTCTGTAGCTGCTGCTGCTGGCTAACATGACTGCTGTGTTAGCTGGCTGCTGCTGCTTCTGCTGCTGCTGGCTGTGGCTGCTGCTGCGGTCTGCTGCTGCTGCTGGCTGGCTGCTGCTGCTGGCGCAACGCTGCTGCTTTGTTTGTGGCTGCTGCTGCTGTACCGCTGCTTCTGCTGCTGCTGCTATTGGCTACTGCTGCTTCTGCTGCTGCTGCTAAGCTGGCGCTGCTGCTGCTGCTGCTGGCTGCAAGGCACTGCTGCTGGCTGGCGCTGCTGCTGCTGCTGGCTGGCAACGCTGTGCTGGCTGCTGCTGCTGGCTGGCAACATGGCGCTGCTGCTGTGGCTGCTGCTGCTGAAACTGCTGCTGCTGCTGGCTGGCAACGCTGCTGCTGGTACAACGCTGCTGCTGTATTCTGCTGTGCTGCTAATGCACAAGCTGCTGCTGCTGGCTATGTGCTGCTGCTGTTCTGCTGCTGCTGGCTGGCTGCTGCTGCTGGCTGCTGCTGCTGTTAGCTGCTGCTTCTGCTGGCTGGCAACTGCTGTTGCTGCTGTACTGCTGCTGCTGAAGCTGTAACGCTGCTGCTGTTGGCTGCTGCTGCTGGCTAACGCTGTTGCTGGCGCAACGCTTGTTGCTGCTGCTGGGCTGGCTGCTGCTGCTGGCTGCTTGCGCTGCTGCTGGCTAGCAACGCTGCTGCTGTTCTGCTACTGGTGCTGGCTATGGCTGCTGCTGGCACTGGCTGGCTGCTGGCTGTAACTGCTGCTGCTGTTTTCTGCTGCTGGTGCTACTGTTGGCTATGCTGCTGCTGCTGTTCTGCTGGCGTGCTGCTGCTGGCGTACTGGCTGGCAGCTGCTGGCTGTGGCTGCTGCTGCTGGCTGGCACCTTGCTGCTGCTGAAGCTGTAGCTGCTGCTGGCACTTGCTGTTAGCTGCTGATGCTGCTGAAGCTGCTGCTGCTGCTTCTGTGGCTGCTGCTGCTATGGCTGCTGCTGCTGAAGCTGCGCTTGCGCTGCTGCTGGGCTGCTTGCTGCTGCTGCTGGGCGCAACTGGCTGCTGGTACAGGCTATGGCTGCTGTTGCTGCTGCTGAAGCTGGCTGCTGCTGCTGGCTGGCTGCTGCTGCTGCTGGCTAACATGACTGCTGTGTTGGCTGGCTGCTGCTGCTGAAGCTGGCAACAGCAACTGCTGGGTCTGCTGCTGCTGGGCTGGCAACGCTGCTGCTGGGCTGTAGCTGCTGCTGCTGTTTTCTTGGCTGCTGCTGGGCAACGCTGCTGCTGGACTGCTGCTGCTGCTGCTGGGCTGCTTGGCTGCTGATGGCTATGTGCCGCTGCTGCTGCTGCTGCTGCTGGGCTGTGGCTGCTGCTGCTGTGGCAACATTTCAACTGTTGGCTGTGGCTGCTGCTGCTGGCTGCTGCTGCTGCTGTGGCTGCTGCTGCTGGGTCTGCTGCTGCTGGGCTGTGCTGCTGCTGCTGAAGCTGCTTGGCTGCTGCTGCTGTTTCTTGGCTGCTGCTGAAGTTCTGCTGCTGCTATGGCTGTGGCTGCTGCTGCTGAGTATTTCTGCTGCTGCTGCTGGTAGCTGCTGCTGCTGAAACTGCTGCGTCTTAGCGAGGCCCCGCTGCTGCTGGCTGGCAGCTGCTGCTGGGCTAACCCAGCTGTGGCACTGCTGCTGGGCTGGCTGCTGGTGGCTGCTGCTGAAGCTGGCAGCAGCTCAGGCTGCTGCTGCTGCTGCTTGGCTGCTGCTGCTGGGCTGGCGCTGATTGCTGCTGAAGCTGGCTGCTGCTGCTGAAGCTGTGGCTGCTGCTGCTGAAACTGCAAGCTGTGGCTGCTGCTGCTGCTGCTGAGGCTGCTGCTGCTGGGCTGGCAAGCAACAACAACAACAGGCTGGCGTGCTGCTGGGCTGCTGCTGCTGGCTGGCTGCTGCTGCTGGTGGGCTGCTGCTGTGCTGTAGGCTGTGGCTGCTGCTGCTCAGGCTGCTGCTGCGTCTTGAGACGCTGCTGCTGGGCTGTGGCTGCTGCTGCTGAGCAGCTTGTGGCTGCTGCTGGCTGGCTGCTGATGGCACAGCACCTTGCTGCTGCTGCTGGCTATGCTGCTGGTGCCTGCTGCTGGCTGTGGCTGCTGCTGCTGAGCTGCCCAGCTGCTGCTGCTGCCGGCTGGCTGCTGCTGCTGCTGGGGCCTGGCTGCTGCTGCTGGCCTGGCTGCTGCTGCTGGGCTGCTCGGGCTGTGGCTGCTACTGCTGCTGTTCTGCTGCTGTTCATGGCTGCTGTGGCTGGCTGCTGCTGCTGGGCTGTGGCTGCTGCTGCTGGGCTGGCTGCTGCTGCTGTAGGCTGGCTGCTGCTGTGGCTGCTGCTGCTGCTGAGCTGCTGCTGCTGAAGCTGGCAACGGCTGCTGCTGCTGGGCTGCCTGTTGCTGCTGCTGCTGAAATTTGCTGCTGCTGTAGGCTGTGGCTGCTGCTGTTATGGCTGCCAGCTGTTCTGCTGCTGCTGGGCTAGCACCATCAGGCTGGCTGCTGCTGCTGGCGCTGTAGCTGGCTGCTGCTGGGCTGTGGCTGCTGCTGCTGGGCTGTGGCTGCTGCTGCTGGCTGCTGCTGCTGGGCTGGCAGCTGCTGCTGCTGCGTATGCTGCTGCTGCTGTTCTGCTGCTGTTGCTGTTCTGCTGCTGCTGAGGCTGCTGCTGTTCTGGTTAGCTGCTATTCGCCAGCTTGGCTGCTGCTGCTGGGCTGTGGCTGCTGCTGCTGCGCGCTGCTGCTGCTGTTCTGCTGCTGCTGCTGGGCTGTGCTGCTGGGGCTGCTGCTGCTGTAGGCTGCTGCTGCTGTTGGGCTGCTGCGCTGCTGGCTTCTGCTGCTGCGCTGGCTAACGCTGCTGCTGCTTGCTGCTGCTGCTGAAGCTGCTGCTGCTGCTGCTGGCGCAGCTGGTGCTGGCTGGCAACGCTGCTGCTGGCTGTGGCTGCTGCTGCTGTTCTGCTGCTGTGGCTGCTGCTGTTTGCTGCTGCTGGCTAGCAACAATTTGCTGCTGCTGCTGAAGCTGTGGCTGCTGCTGCTGGCTGCTGCTGCTGCTGCTGGCTGCTTAACCCTTGCTGCTGGCTGTAACTGATGCTGCTGGCTGGCTGATGCTGCTGCTGGCTGGCAACGCTGCTGCTGGCTGGCTGCTGCTGCTGAAGCTGTGGCTGCTGCTGCTGGCATTTGCTGCTGCTGAAGCGGCTGCTGCTGCTGCGCTCTTGGCTGCTGCTGCGCAAGCTGCTGCTGCTGAGGCTGTGGCTGCTGCTGGCTGCTGCTGCTGGCTGGCTGCTGCTGCTGGGCTGGCTGCTGCTGCTGGCTGGCACTGATGGCTGCTGCTGCTGCTGGGCCGCCGCTGCTATTACTGGCTGCAACAACGCTGCCAAGCGCTGGCTGCTGCTGCTGAAGCTGCCAAGCGCAACGCTGCTGCTGCTGCTTCTGCTGCTGAAGCTGTGGCACTGCTGCTGCTGGCTGGCAACAACTGCTGGCTGGCTGCACTGCAGATGCGTCTTGTGCTGCTGCTGGCTGGCTGCTGCTGCTGCTGCTGCTTTGCTGCTGCTGCTGGGCTGTGCTGCTGCTGCAAGCTGCTGCTGGTTGCTGCTGCTGCTGCACAAGCTGCTGCTGCTGAAGCTGCTGCTGCTGTTGCTGCTGCTGCTGCTGGCTGCTGCTGCTGCTTCTGCTGCTGAAGCTGGCTGCTGATGCTGCTGTTCTGCTGCTGCTGCTGGCTGCTGCTGCTGCTGGCTAGCTTGCGTTGCTGCTGGCACAACTGCTGCTGCACTGCACAAGCTGCTGCTGCTGCTGCTGTTGCTGCTGCTGTGCTTAGCTGCTGCTGCTGTTCTGCTGCCTTCAAGCTGCAGCTGCGCACTTTCTGCTGGCTGTAGCTGCTGCTGCTGCTGGGCTGCTGCTGCTGCTGCTGAAGCTGCTGCTGCTGCTGGGCTGTGCTGCTGCTGCTGGGCTGGCTCATGTGCTGCTGGCTGCTGCTGCCCAGCTGCTGCTGCTGCTATGCTGCTGCTGGCTGCTGCTGCTGAAACTGCTGCTGCTGCTGAAGCTGTAGCTGCTGCTGCTGCTGCTAGGTTCTTGCTGCTGCTGAAGCTGCTGCTGAAACTGCCCGCTGCTGCTGTTGCTGCTGTTTCTGCTGCTGGGCTGCTGGGCTAACATATTGCTGCTGGGCTGCCCTTTGCTGCTGCTGAAGCTGCTGCTGCTGCTGAAGCAACGCTTGCTGCTGCTGGTAGGCTGTGGCTGCTTTGCTGCTGCTGCTGGGCTGCTGTAACAGTGCTGCTGCTGGGATTTGTGGCTGCTGCTGCTGCTGTGCTGCTGCTGCTGGCTGCTGCTGCTGCTGGGCTGCTGCTGCTATTGCTGCTGCTGCTGGGCTGCTGCTGTGCTGCTTCTGCTGGCTATGGCTGCTGCTGAAGCTGCTGCTGCTGCCAACGAAGCTGCTGCTGCTGCTGCTTACTGCTGCTGCTGCTGCTTCTGCTGCTGCTGGCTGCTGCTGCTGCTGCTGCTGGGGCTGGCAACGCTGCTGAAGCTGCTGCTGCTGCTGGCTGGCTTGCTGCTGCTGTTTATTGCTGCTGCTGCTGCTGGCTATGCTGCTGCTGTCTACTGCTGTGTTTCTGTGTGTGCTGCTGAAGCCTGTTGCTGCTGTTGGCTGATATGCTGTCACTGCTGCTGCTGGCTGGCTGCTGCTGCTGTGCTGCTGCTGCTGCTGCTGGCTGTGTGCTGCTGCTGCTGGCTGTGTTGCTGCTGGCTGCCAGGCTGCTGCTGCTGTTCTGCTGCTGCTGCTCGCTGCTGCTGCTGCTGCTGGCGCGGCTGCTGCTATGCTGCTGAAGCTGCTGCTGGCCTGAAGCTGCTGCTACTACTACTTCCACTACTACTACTTCTGCTGCTACTACTACTACTACTACTGCTGCTGCTATGATAATGATAATCGTCTGAGGATGATGATAATAAATTTGATTATGATAATGATGTTAATGATAATAGCAATGATAATTACTATGAAAATAATATTATCATTATCATTATTATGATCATTATATCAAAATCATTATCATAATTAATAGTTTTTTGAAAATTACTATTATCATTGTTATTATTGTATTATTAAAATCATCAATATCATTGTTCTTGTTACATAATGATAGTAATAATTATCATTATCATGATTAATATCATCATCGTCATTATCATCCCAACAGCTGCAACAACAACACTAATAATGATAGCAATAGCAAAGATTATACTAATTATGATATTAAATATATTTATAATCATGATACAATAATGGC
>BOPN01000273.1:323656-328656 GCA_017312705.2 Penaeus japonicus
GACAGCCCCCGCACCTTCCCAGACCCAGATGCCTGACCTTGACTAGGGACCTTCCGTAGGTGCTCGGCATGAACCAGTGTCTGAGTCGCCATGACGCTCTGTCACGCAACCTGATAGAACCACTCGCAGATTTCTAGTCACGACTATAGTATTAAAAATGATTTTTTTTCTTTTCTTTGTTATCACATGTATCATGAAAGCACCTGCAGACAACATCCCGGTTAAAGTTGAATACACACAGATGATGGCGTTGTGATTCAGATAAAGGGAAGGTTTCTCCTTGGCCTTGACTTGCCTTGAGTTCACATTCCTAATCTTCTATTCTCAGTGTCTTTTCTACTGCTCCTTCTGCCGCCCGTCTAATGATACTATGATTATTCCTACTACTACCACAAACACTGTTTCCGGTTAAATTATATAGTGTTACAATAATTAGTAAAACTATTGCATCCGTAACATTTCTGTCATGGCCTCCGTCAGTTCTATGACAAGTTTCACTCCCCATTATCGTGTCGAGAGCTACGCGCGACCGCTGGCCGATAGCGTGAGACTCCTTCAGCCCAGATCTTGGCGGCGATCCAAGGTGTAATTGCTGCGCTGTTTGCAATGACTTATTCGTTTATCAACTATGATTTCATAAAGAGTATGGCATTATGTTTCTGTCACTTCTAGGATCCATAACAAAAGGATCTTTTAAAGTCCATAACAAACAGTATCATGATCACCGCCGACTGATAACCGATGTAGGGTAATAATAACAAAATAAATGTATGGATTTTACTTATCAATTTTTCGGCGTCATGATTTTATTCCGATTTCAATAATTGTCTCTTGTACTTCTCTTAATGAATTTCCATTGATCCACTTTTCCATCAAGATTTCTCGCAGTCCCACGCGAGAAAATGTATCACCAATCAATCACCAGTTGATTGGCACATCGAGACAGCTTCCCCAGAGAATAGTTACACAAAGGATCAAAACAAGACCAATCACCAGCCCTTAACAGATGGCATTCGAAGGGCCTGGGGTCACACATCCTCACAACCTTCGACGTAATGAGATATCGATTTCTTATCCCTTTTTTGGAGTCACGCAATAATGTTTCAGCGGAGGTCATAGAGTTCAAGGTCAAGAGGAGCGAAGGCTGGGAAGAAGCGGCGAGGGAGGCGGCCGAATGGAGTCGGGAAAGCCTGATAAGAAAGAAGGCAAGGTAGCTTGTACGGTGATACTGCGTTCGGAGGTCGGCGTTCGTGGCGCCCGGATCTCGGTGGACGAATGGGAGAAAGACGGAGACGAATAAATATGGGGAATGAGGGTGGAGGAAGAGGTTGAAGAGATGGAATGATGGAGACGAACAAACCCGGGGAGAAACGAATTGTAATGTGACAGAGATTATTGGGTTAAAAACTTTGACAAAAAAAAGGAATTTGAGGGAAAGAACTGGCAGGTGTGCGGGGAAAAGTGGTTTTGGAGTTAGTTTAATTTGAATATAATGTCGAAGCAAGAAGTGCAGCGGGATGGACATACATTTAAGGAGACTTGAAAAAAACACTCATGCAAAGAAGGCGACAATGTTGAGATAATGAAGGAAATGAGAGGACAACAAAGGAAGACATAATGTAAGCAGAGTAAAGAATGCCTGCGTTTTAAGGTGAGGGGTGAAGAGGGTATGAGATAATGACACAGAGGGGAGAGGCAGATGCGGCCAGGATGTACTTAGTAGCCCGGATGTGCCTTATACTTTTTCCACATAATAAATGCTACATAAGATTCGGTTAGTGGCCTCAGGTAATCGGAGAGCTTTGTTGTAAATTCATCATATTCTAACAAGAGATTTAAGCTGTGATGATTGCCTATCCTTCTCTGCCTTTCGCGTACGACTGACATTGCATCACCTTACAAGATGACTAGCCATTGTCACAATATCAGGGAATTTCCTTTTACTTTCAACGCATTATTTTGCTTGTTCAAGCATGGCATGATTTGTTATGGTAGCAAAATGTATTGTTTTGTCATAATTAAATATGACGTTTATGTGTCACCAACTTGACAAAAACGAGGACAGCGATTATCAGGACAGCCGACAAGGGCGCGAGTACACACGGCGGGCGGAGCAAGGCGGGAGGCGGTGCCCGTCCTGCGCTCCTCAGTCCTGGCCCGCCGTCCCGACCCTCAACATGGCGTTGCTGACGCTCTTGCTGCTTCATGCCGCCTTCGCCCAGGAATGGAACCCGCCCATCCCACCCATGTCGGAACAGGCGTATGAAATCGTGGCGGTTCCGCAATTCCCGGACGCGACGGATACGATCGGCAACATTATCGCCACGGAGTTTGAGAGGCAAGTGCCCGTCCTGACCAACAACCTGCGCGGGGAGCTCTCCTCCATCAGGACCGATATACGGCAGCAGTTCGACTCGCTGAAGAGCCACATGGACACCAAGCTGGACAGGATGCAGCGAGACGCGCCCAACGAAGACGACGAAGAGAGTTCGAGTCTGGGCAAGGTGAGCGCCGCGCACACCGCCACTGCCAACATCCGCCATAACCTCGCCATGGCCGAACTGCGACGTCTGGGAGCCGACCTCACGAGAGCCATGAACGAGGAAGTTAGCAAACTGCGCGAAGAGTTCCGCGCTTCCCTCGACCAGCTGAGCATGCAAGTGCAGAATGCGACGCACGGCCTGGCGGATCAGCTCCAGGAGGAGTTCTCGGTGAAGGCCGACGAGAGCACCAACATGCTGAAGAAGGTGTTCTTCCTCACCCGTAACCAGATGGCGCTGATCCAGACCCAGCTGAGCAACATCAGTAAAGCGCTCAGCAATCCCAACACGGCGCCGAGTGTACAGCAGCCCATGGTGAAGCCTCTCTCCACCTCACCCGCTCCTCCGACAGTCATGACGACAGAAGAGATCATTACGACAACGGAGGTAAATTGCGTTGTTATCTCTGAATGGAATATAACTCTCATTGCTCGTAAGTCTTTTTCTTGTGAAACATTTTTAAAGAGGAAGTTTTCCACTGTATTCATACAATTCTATTTTCAGTACCACCCTCCTTAAACTGTTATGACCCCGAACCCTATTCCATGACCTTTTATCCCTGAGCCCTTTACTCACGGGGCCGAGGGCTCTAGTTTCCCCGAGCGGCCGAGCTAACAGTGCTCCTCGTATCCTCCTGCAGATGGACGAGCCGCCCCGGGACTGCTTCGAGGCGCTGGGGAGGGGCAACACTGTGTCCGGCCCTACGACGATCCAACCTAGTGAGACTATGGACCCCCAGGTACTGAACACTCTTGTATTGTTTGATCGCTTACTGCGTTATTATTGTATCACCGAAGGGGACTAGACTAACCGAAGAATAATTAAAGGGATACAAAGTTTTGTTGTCATGTCTGCAGGTCGTGTGGTGCGACCAGGAGACCGACGGCGGCGGCTGGACGGTGATGTTGAGGCGACAGGCGCAGCCCTCGCAGCTGGACTTCAGGCAGAACTGGAGAACTTACGCCAGTGGCTTCGGCGATCCCGATGGGGAATATTGGATTGGTAATATTAGATTTCCATAATCATAATTAGTTTAACTATCATAGAACAGATTGCATTTTGTGAACATCATTCCTTCCATCTTTAAAGAATAATAAATGTAAAAATTTCTTGCAACTGCCAGGGCTTGAGACCTTGCACCAGCTGACGAAGGATGCGCCGTACTCTCTGCGTGTCGAGATGACATGGGAAGATGAAAATGCAACCTCTCTGTACGACTCCTTCAGGTAGGTCATCGTATAATCGTTTTCAGATTCAGTTTCAATGTTGTTCACAGTGTTAATATCATACGTATTTGAAAACTACCTTACTTCAACTCCCCTCCCCCGTGCCCGCCAACAGTGTCGGCCCAGAGATGTACGAGAGCCGTGGCTACGAGCTCCTCATCGGCGGCTACAACAAGGCGAGCACGGGCGGGGACTCCATGGAATACCACAACGGCATGGACTTCAGTACCTACGATGAGGATAACGACGGGGCTTCAGGTGCGTCGCTCCCAAGGCTCGGCCGAGGGAGGAAGCGGTCGGTGACGTCATAATTAGTTCTTTGCTCTAGACTCTTCAAGATTTATTTGCGTGACGTAACGCCGTGTTCAACGACTTCTGGACATGCAGGTTGCGTCTTCACAGTTATTCATTTGTTTTTATGTCTGTTTTTTTTCTCCAGGGTAATGTCGGTATTTACAAAGCGTTGACAGTGCATGCAGACACATATTTTCAAATGTCTACAGGCGCACACTTGCACACATTATAGAATGAATAGATATAGATATAAGGTTAAAGTGCGTGTGTGTGTGTGTGTGTGTGTGTATGTATTCTTGTGAGAGAGAGAGATAGATAGATAGATAGAGAATGGCAAGTTTTTTTACAGAAAAAGCCAGGGAAAGGTGATGGCATCTACCCGAAGTGACTGAACCTATAGTGATTTAAGAAATGAGTATAATAATCCTTTCTTGAAACTGATGCTGTGGTGCAATTTGCTATTGCACCATGTGTGTGTGACACACACACACACACATATGCACACACACACACACACACACACACACACACATACCTACACCTACACACGCACCCACCCACACGCACACACACACACACACACACATATATATATATATATATATATATATATATATATATATATATATATATATATATATATATATATAATATATACACATACACGTATATATAGGAAATAGAGAGAGAGAGAGAGAGAGAGAGAGAGAGAGAGAGAGAGAGAGAGAGAGAGAGAGAGAGAGAGAGAGAGAGAGAGAGAGAGAGAGAGAGAGAGAGAGAGAGAGAGAGAGAAAAGAGAAAGAGAATAAAAGAGAAAAGACAGAAACACAGAGAGAGAGTCACTTTCCGCCCACAGCATTGCATCTTACATTGCAACAACAACTCTTTCAGGTGGGAGCTGTTCCGACTGGTCAGGCGGCGGCGGCTGGTGGTACAACTA
>BOPN01000273.1:333656-338656 GCA_017312705.2 Penaeus japonicus
CCTTAGAAGTGTCTTCCACTGTCTTTTCTAAGCTCATTCAACTTGCTTTCCACTGGACTGTCAGGGTAGCCTAACTTAGCAGTTATGGTATGCATATTAATTCAGTAACCAACATCAAAAATACAAAACACTGTACATAATGAAGTATGTCAGAGTACCTGCAATCCTTAACCTTCTGTCAATATTTGTTGTAAAAATGTGTTAAAACTTTGTAATGGATTCTCTGTATTAGTTCAAATCAAGCATGAAATATTATTTGATTATTGTTTGTTCCAGCAACTGTCCCATACTGCTTAAATGGTAACTAATGTTGCATTTCATGGAAAAAAATACAAAACAAAAGATATTTACTGTTAATAAATCCCTGGTGATGTAGAATGGCTGGGTTAAGCCCGAGTGAATGTACAGCTCCCCTTCTGGTATCACGGCAGCCTCATGCCAACAGCGAGGCTCACCGTGGTCATAAGGAATGGATACTTCTTGCCAGTGGGCATATTTGATACCTAGCAGGGTTCCTCCCACCTCCACCATCCAACAGTCACCTGTAAGCACCCTTCACTCTCTGACAATTCTATTTGAAAATCTGCATCCACTGCCTTGCACACACATCTAAGCATGTCTGTTTTAAGAGTGTTATTATACTTTGCAGTTCTTGCTAGTTGCTTTCTATCACGATGTTAGTGTAGGTTAACATTTGTTAATATGGTGATTTAATATCATAACATCATGAAAATTGGGTATTAATCTGCATTTTGCACATTTTTCAATAAAAAAACAGCTTGAATATTAGTAAGAAGATAACATACATCACCTGCTCAAAGGAGGCCCTAGTTATAGAGATGTCAACCATGCCATTCTATTTTTCTAAATCTTTATCAGACACATGCAAGGAGTTCTTAAAATCACAAACCTTGGGCCGAGAATAATCCAGAAGGTTGTTCTTTATGCCACCATACACTGTAAGCTCTCCAGGGTAAGCAACAGCTGCAGCATGCCAAAGAACAGGGCCAACTTTGTGCTGGGCTGACTGCTGCCACGACCCATTTGAGACATCTAATATCCATACATCTTCTGTACAAGGGATTGCACCAATTTTACAGTGGCAATTACAAAGGTCAAAACATCAAGTCTTCATATGCATAAGCATTCTAAACACTCAAGAGTAGGGAAATGAAGGCTCTAACATCAGACCAAATTTGTTGATGATATATAATGAATATCATGCACATGATATTAGTTTTATTAGTCACACATCAATTCTTTGCAAAATAGATGAAAGAGAGGAAAGCAAGCTACTTCAAACAACTTAAGTTTCTGAAACTTAAAATTACAAGGCAGTGATATTTCTTAACCTAAAAAATAAGATACATAAATAATCAAGAGAATGACAAAAGTTAAAGTATATATAAGCATGAGACTGACAGGCCTGCATTTGGAAAGTGTCATTTAAACAACATTATTTGGTTGACCATTTTTTCAAATAATCTTATACAAAAGCAAAACAGGTGATTAATTCACATTTTTCTAAACATAATTTTTTTTTCAAAGATAAACATGTGTAAACAAAACGTAAAAAGGAATGAACAAAAGAAAGAATAAACAAAAATAGAGAGAAAAAAGAAACTATTTAAAAGCTATGATACTAATAATTGTCATAAACAATAGTGATAATGATACTGATATTGATATTGATAGCTATAATAAGAATGGTGATGAAAATAATCATAATGTTATCAATGAAAATAATGATAATAATAATAATGAACAATATGACAATGATAATAATAATGATCAAAATAACAATCATGATAATGATAATAATGAAAGTGATGATGATGATGATGATGATGATGATGATATCGATAATAATAATAATAACTATAATAATAATAATAGTAATAAAAATTATAATATCAATAACAATGATAAAATAATATAATAATAATAAGACCAATAATAATAATGATCATAATAAGACCAATAATAATAATAATGACAACAATGATAGTAATGAGAAAATTAATAGTAACTTTGATAATATAAACAATGACAATGGTAAAAATAAACATTAATAATAACAATTAAAGCACAATTTAAGAGATAGGGTAGACAGGTGAGGCCATGAGCCGTCTATGTGTAAAAAGAAAAACAACAATAAGTATAAAATAAGGCAAAAGTGGAGAGTGCATTATACTTGCATTCCTGGCATCAGTGGGCCAATCAAATCATAAATCAAATCATTGGGTCAGACAACTTTATGACTCCTTTTAGATTGCTAAAGACATTAATGAGAATTTTAAAAATTGAGAAATAAATTAAGTGAGAGGGAAAAATGGAAAAGGAGATGGGAGGTAGAGAGAGGTGACAAAATTAGAAGGGAAAGAGAGATTGAGTGTGAGAGATGTAAAAAAAATATATATATATAATAAATAAAAAAAATAAGAAAAAAAGGTTAACATATCTGCCAACCTTAATTCCAATATCTAATGAAGAACTATCTATAATCTCTTATTTCACCCATTACATAACTATGTGCAATCTGATACTTACTTAAAACTTGCTGGGTTGTGTTGAAACCTCCGTACATGATTGCTTTATTTTCAGATATGAAGTTGAACGTGTGCCAAGACCTCCCCTCTGGTACGTTTGCATCTTGTTCATTTGTTAAGCTTGAGGGAGGAATGGGAATTGTTATTCAGTTTATATGCCAATATATTGAACTGGACAATAAAGCTATGAATGATTATAACATTAATAGTTTTTAAAAAATGTATTCATCAATATTCCTTATATATGGTGAAACACTAATGAAAAATGCAATGAAATATTTCTTTTCATTATAATCTTCCATATCACTATTATCATCACTATTATTAAAATCATTACTTTATTCTCTATTTTTCCTCTCTTACTTACAGTATGGTAGCAAAAACAATATAACAAGCTTAATCATTAACAGTACAAGAAAAGGTTGAAAAAATCTCAACTTCTTAACACAGCCATTAAAGGGACTGTGTGAACCTCATGGCAAGTGAAATGAATGATGATTATCCATGTCTTACTTTCCACTCCATGCATTGCTGAGGAGGTCTAAGCAATGCAGGTCGTTCATCCTAACTTCTCTATACCGGCCCCCAAATATGTAGACTTTATCTCCAGTCACGTCTGCTGAGTGTGCGGCTCTTGGTGTGGGTTTTGGTCCTGTGGTGTCAGGCCAAACCCACTGATTTGTGTCTAACCAAGAGAACCAGAGAAAAGATAAACTATCAGTGTGTCGTCAATATCTTGAAGTGCATGAAAACAAATATATTCTCACAAAAAAGAAGAAGAAGAAGAAAAAATCTTTACCTATATCGTAATAAACCAACTGATCTATCCAGCCACGGTGAAAAATGTTGTCACGCACGAACTGTACTTTGATTTTAGGCATGACCTCAAACTCCCTCGGTGGGCCAAATCCCCCAAAGACATAGAACCTGGAGAGGAAGTGCTTGCATAATACATAGTGTTTTTCACAAACAAAGAGAGGAAGAAGCATTATCTCTATTCAGTAAACAAAACAATTACTCTACATATATATTTTCTTTTTGATTGATTGAATGCAACACTGATTACTAATGTGAAGAACAAATATGCAGATAATAAATAAATAAATTTGGTGACATACCTGTTTTTGTATACCCAACAAGCAGCTTTATCACATGAATAAGGTGAAGTCCCCTCCGGATGTAGCATCTCCCAGGTAAGTGTTGGTAAGTGTAGTCTCCATAAACTGTTACAACTGTTTTCTACCTCATCGTTTTCATTATTTGTCCAACCTGAAAGAAAACTCTTAATTCTATGAAAAGAACAAAAAAGATGAAAAACAAATAAAATAAAGTAAATAAAAATAAAAACAAACAAATAAATGAGTAAAAAAAATCTGATGCTAAAACCCAAATCTTTTCAAAGATAAACAAAACTGTGAAAAAACTCATACTGTGTGAACATGAAATAAGGTCTTTTCTCTATCATATGCAAATCCTTTTTGAAAAATCTACTAATACCAGTAATAAATATATGGGTTACATTTTCTAGATCACATAATTTCATATAAATTTCATACAATTTCTATGGCTTTGGTTTCCACAGACGGTCCTGGAAGCTCTCTTTCTTTGTGAAAAAAAAACAATATAAAATGCAACTACATAAAAAACAATGCAACAAAACTGATTGTAACTATCAGAAGCTTAATACATAAGAAAATTACTTTGCTGGAATTTCAGGTTTAGGTAACTCTTGAGACAAAAAAGGACATGAAAACTAAATTGGAAACCTTGTATTTTCCTCTTCAGAGTTACTGAGGATGAGTCATAGATTCATGTGAGGTAATGTTAACCCATTGGTCATGGTTTTAATAAATTATGTATACAGTTGTGTGGCGGGTTTATGTTGTATGGCACGGTGCCATCTGTGTCTATGACTGACTCTCACTTGGCAGTAAATCATGCCATCCGCTGTCAATCGGTTAAGCATTAGATCATCAACTGGAGAAACACTGATCACAAACCAGATCATTCTCGCATATGAACACTATCAAATATACTGTCAATAAATGTGATCTTGGTAAGTCAATGGTATTATAGCACAGAATAACACTGATTAAAGGATACTGATAATTCATGTCCTATGTCTTATATTCTCAGTGTCAAGTCCAGTGATCAGAATACCTTAGGCATTAACTATCTTCGAATTGTTAATTTACTGACTGCATTTGACTTCAAAAAGAAAAAAAAAAGAATGTGAACTAGAAAGATATATCTGATTGCAAAATGAATGAAATGAGTATACCAAAATACAACACCACACAATATATCATCAAAATACTAAGACCTGGGAATGTAAAGAAATGCTAGAATAATTACAACACAATACAAATACAATAATGATAAAATAAGATCAATATAATGATTAATATCACCTACTGTAGGTACTCTTTCTCAAATATAAATTCTGTGTTT
>BOPN01000273.1:353656-356156 GCA_017312705.2 Penaeus japonicus
TATTAATCTCTTCATCTATCTAAGTCGACCCATTCCTACTGCCAATCGAAAAAATAACATCATGACCACGGTTGGAGGCTACTTACTGATGATCTATCCTTTTGCGTGAGAATCCACAGGTCGAGCGTGGCCTTCGCAATCATTCCACGCGAGCCTTTTATATATAATTCACGGACGGATGGCCAGGGGAGTTCAACAACAACAGTAACGACTAAAACAGCTATAATGATAATGATAATAATGATGATAAACTTGCTATTCATACTCACACTCAAATCATCTGGTCCGGCATCTGACCTGCTCAAGTGTATTCCACTACAGGCAACCCCGACGATTCATCGGAAGAATCCTATCCTTCTTTAGACGGGGGTTGTGTCATTTTGACCCCAAACGAAGGTCTTAGAAATCCGGGAAATTTTCCAAAAATATCTACCCAAAAAATCTGGGAGTTAAAAGATTAGCTCATATACTGACGTTCTGGAATGAATAAAAAAAGACACTGATAATAAAAAAAGAAGGTTCAGTCGAGTTAGAATACCAAATGCTCTTTATTTCTAAATGGCTTTCCTCGTCATTGAACAGATTGAAAAATAAATCAATTCATATGATATAAAGCTTAGAAGAAAGGAAATAAAACGCTATAAAAAAGAACAAAAATGCGGGTTGGAATGCGGGGATCACTCGGCCAAAAACAAAACGATCTGGTCAAAAGTATATCCCAAAATTCTGCGATGGGGAAGAATATACCCGAGAGTCCATAGGCAACTCAAAAAGTTCCCTGAGATATTGCACATCCCCGTCGGACAAGGTATGTAACTTTCTATCCCTGGGGGAAGAAAAATAAACGTGGAAATAAATAACTTCATAAGGTTAGTAGTGACTCTATTGAGGACATGAAGACTGAAACGTAGATGATGTATCTTGGCTTGTGAAATAATATTCTTATTCATACCTTTTCCAACAATTTTGTTACGGAAATCAACTCGAAATATGCCTGCATTAAAAATAGACAAATACACAACTAAACATATCGATATATATACAATATCAAGTACATGAAATAATAATGATAAAAAAAGATAACATCAGATATGAAAATCCATACCCAGTCCCTCCCAAACAAAGGCCAAGGTAAACATATCAAAATGTCAGATCAGTTCATCAAACACCACAGTCTGATCCATCCTACTTGGCTAGTATAAAAGAGACGATTTACACACGCTGCTAATTCTCTAAGTCATTCCGAGATTTAGACTCCATTTTACCAAGAGACATCTCACTGGCTTCAAGGATTAGCTTTTCCTCGCCGTTTGTATTCGTTTTTCATTCAGGTCATTATTCTTTCGTTTTATTAATGTTCTCTTATAACTCTTATTACATTGCCTCTTCGCTTTGTTTATGTTCTCCTATAACACTGACTTAGATCTTCCATTTCCTTTTGGTATAATTGTTGCACTACGTATTCCTTCTCTTAAATATACCCGAAGTAAATTAACAAAATTAACAACACCTAAATTAATATCTTCCAATCTGCATGTTTTCATTTGTATGTAATTATTTGTATCTTTCTTTGAGTTTTCATTCTGCAACATTCATCTAACTTACCTTCGTCGCTTGCAAGATAATCAGGACATCTGTCATTCTCATTTTCATTCTATCATTATCATCAACCTTTGTAATTTTGATTGGTCATTAGCATCGTTGTTATTCATTATTGGTATCAATAATGATTATTGTAATAATAATGATAATGTAAGTAATGATAATAGTAATAATAATGATGATAATCATGATGATAACAACAACAGTGATAATGGTAATGATGATTATAACAATGAAAATTAAGTTACTGTTGCTTTTACCATTATTGTTTTCATTATCATTATCATCTTTGTTATCATATTTGATATAATTATTGTTATTATCATTATAATCGTTATTGCTATTATTAGTATCATTATCACATCCATCGTTTTAATCAATATCATTATCATTATCGTTATAAGTATGATCATCATCATCATTATTATTATTATTGTTACTATTATTGTTATTGATATTATTGTTACTATTATTATTATTGATATTATTGTTACTATTATTATTATTGATATTATTGTTATTATCATTCTTATTATTATCATTATCATTATTATTCTTATTATTCTTATTATCATTATTCTTCTTCTTCTTCTTATTATTATTATTGTTATTATTATCATTACTGTTATTATTATCATTATTATTATTATTATCATTATTATCATTATCATTCTTCTTCTTCTTCTTATTCTTATTCTTATTCTTCTCATTATCATTATCATTATTATTATAGATATTATCATTATCATCATAATTTTCATCCTTAGCATTATTATCATCATCATTCTCATTAGTATTGTTGTTATTCTCATCATTATCATTAAATCTCAAAACGATAAAGTGATTGGCTGCAGAATTCCGTCACTCAGATGTTATGAACCTCATCGTTATTCTGACT
>BOPN01000273.1:361156-366156 GCA_017312705.2 Penaeus japonicus
GACTTGAACAAAATATAATAACAATAGATTGCTTTCATTCTTTCATGAATCTTTGGCCTACTTTCTATAATCTATTAAAAGGCAAAAAAAGAGATACTGAGATAGCCTATTGCAATTTCAAAAGTTAAACGGAAAACTGATCTCTTTTTCCGTCGCAAATGAACATAAAAAATAACCGCCGGCAAAGAGCATTCACAAAGACATCATGAAAATAAACACCCTGTCCCGGAAACACGCCACGCACATTTTTTAAATTGAAACTTCATTATGAAAATTAACGCGAGTGAAATAAGTAAATAGATTTCTTTGTGTTTGTCCACGCTACGAAATAAAATAGAGAGTAAATGGGACGGCGCAGAGGCAGCTAGAGAGGAGAAAATAGATGTATATGAATAAGGAGGATGAATTAAGATAAGAATGATACGAAGACACACCAAACGTTAATTACGGAGACAATGTACAAATTCATATTGTTTGTGTAACTTTCATCTCACAATGAATGGAAGAAGAATGAGATGAAGAAGAAAACGTCTGAGATGAAGAAGAGGATGATGAAGGAAAAGAGGGAGATGAAGAAGAAGATGACGCTAATGGCCCCGGTACCCCGCACAAAATAATAGAGCCGCTGACGTAACCCAGAGCTAAACCTCACTATCGACGCTCCAGGCCCACTTGCAACACACTAATCTCTGCATGGTATATGATCACGCGTTGTGTGTGTGTCCCAAGGTAGAATCGATGCCAACACCTGGTGCCTCGGGCGGTCAGCTTCCTCCTCTAACTCGACTTTCATGTGCCAGCGTCAGCCCTCTTAAGCAACATCTCGCTGCCTTGCCTGGCTGTCGATGTACAGAATCCTCCACCAGGTTTGCGTATCTTTTCTTTTTGGGTGTTCGACGGTTTGGCTTTGGGTGATTTTCTCTTTCTCTCTCTCTCTCTCTCTCTCTCTCTTTCTCTTTCTCTCTCTCTCTCTCTCTCTCTCTCTCTCTCTCTCTCTCTCTCTCTCTCTCTCTCTCTCTTCCCCCCCCCTCTCTCTCTCTCTCTCTCTCTGCCTCTTCTTATGTTCCCTCTGTCTGTGCTCATCCATGTATAACAATCGAGGCAACGAGATACCCCGCGTCCTTAACTATTCATCCACATCCCTCTCCTCCTTATTCTTGCCAGTATCACTTTTATTGGTTTGTGTTGTGACAACGTTGTTTTGTCTTTATCATCATTGTGTTTTATCCTATTTGCTTATTTTTCTACTGTTTACATTGCATTTCATGACTGAATTTTATGGATATATTTAGTTGTAACGGTTCGCCTCCTATGTTTATTTCTATTCATCATCCAACGATTCGATGGCAGCACCGGCAAATTTCCCAGCTTTGAATTATTTTGTATGTCGTATTATTTTCCCTGGTTTATCATTGTATCTTTTCATATCTGATAAAGCGTTGAATGTTTGCACTCTCTCGTGACATGCTGTATCACTGAAATAAAAAGAATATGTTAATATATAGTATGTAATATATGCATGCGTATGTAAATGAACGTGTATTCGTTTGCTCTGTAGGTACAAATACCTTCATTTTTTTCCTCTCACAGATTTTTATTTAGGTTTCATACCATTATGTCCATCAGAAGTAACCTGGTACGCTAAAATCAGTTCCTTGCAATTTGTTCTGATTAGAGCAGTTGGAAATTCGCAACATCACTCGCCTGTTCTCCTCTCCACAACTGCTCGACATGGCAACCAAGGACTGTCCCTGAACCCACCACCCGACTTCAGCGTATCCAGAGAAAAGACCATATTTGTATAGACAGTCGCTTGCCGTCGTGAGGACCTTGAACAGGAGCCAGCAGGTTGTGGGGCCAGATCGACCAGCTCGGCGTTGGCTCTACTGTGGGTTAGGCACGCGGCTCCGGTAGGACCTGGGACATCCTGCCAAGACTGACGGTTTTGCTGCGCCACCTCTGGCCGCAGCTTGGTGTCAAGGGAAAAGAGAACACCAGGGCAAATTATACCATTTGTATACATTACTGCCAGGGTAGCAGACGTTATCATATTATACGGCAACAGCGGAGAATGAGAGAGAGACAGTGAAAACCATATCCACGGTAAACTCACACCAAACCATAGGCGAAGGTCGTCTCGAAGGCATTTGTTAAGTGATCGGGAAATCGACAAGTATGTAGTGTACATACATGCCTGCGTGGCTATCATATATATGTACATGGAAGAATACAAAAAACAGATGGAAGACAGGCAAAAGAATGATAATAATAAATGTATGTACCAAAAGCTGCATACATCCGATTTAGACATTTAACAACGTATCAAGGAATCCGTATCACAGCTTCGGATGTCTGAAGCTGGCAAGGGTTCATAGCGTGTTTTTGACCCTTCCTGTCTCGCATCTAAGCCACGAAGATGTGACATATGCGTTGTAGCTCTGTCATGCTTTAGACAAAGCCGACACGTGGCGCCCATCCCGAGGCGAGCTGCTGAGGCGGATTTAATAGTTCAGCTCTTGAGGTTTCCAGAGGAGGGAGACGACGAATCTGCTCTTTGGGAGTGAACTGGAGCTACGTGCGAGGGTCCTTTGGCGAGGAGAGAGCGACTGCCGGCAGTTTATTTGAGAAAAAAAGTCCTCGTTTGAACAATGCCACACGTGCGCCGAGGAAGGTTTCTGAATTTCTTCGAATTTCTTGGCAGCGCTTGGGGGCATTTTCTTTTTTTTTTCAACATGGGCAGCCTTGGGACGCCGGGCAGATGTATGTTACATTATGCTTCATTCATTACATCTCTTTCCTTTACGCTTCTGACACTGTTTAAAATTATACAGTATGTCAGCGAAAGACGAGAAGAGAGTTTCGTAGTGAGTTGTATCAGTGAAACGGATGTGTTTACCCAGAAGAATAACTAAGCCTAGTGTTACAAGACCAATTGGCGTATGGAATATGTACTACAGACATCTGCTGGGGATTTGATATAAGCAGATATCTACTGTAAAATTATTAAATAAAACTGAACTGGTGAAGAATGAAACATATCGGAGCGAGATCGACAAGGAGCATGGGTGAATGTGTCTTGAATTTGGCGGAAAGATATTGTAAGTTTCGAGCGGAAATTAAATCTCTCGTGACGAGGGAGGGCAAGGCGCAGCGTAGCGGAGGACGAGGAGATAAGCGACAGCATTAACGAATGTCCTGAGACCTGTAATCCGTTCCCTGTATCCCTTTTCTCTGATATCTCTGCCAATTACTTTGTTTAGCATTATTTTACTAGGCTAAATAATCACAAACAAAATGTACTGCATATATCTATTTATTTTTGACACGAGGTAGAAGGAAGAGAGGACTCTCGCTACACAAAATCCAAGATGGCGGAAGATGAGAACCCCTGGTACAATATGGGACAAGAAGGTATAACTGTTGTTGTATTTCGAGAAATTTGTAGTCTCATGTTTTGCTGGAAGTACATTTGTGGATTTGCAGTGTTGCGCATGAAAGTCGGCTCTACTAAGATGTGTGTCAATACTGATATTGTAAGAATTACAGTGTCAATATGATGGCTATATGAAAACCAGTGTGATCTGTTACTTATTGGATAAATTAAGAACAATCTACCCACACTTGCTGCCTTAATGCTTTAAGCATAAAAAGAGCAAAAAAAAACAAAAAAGTGAGGGAAATGCAGTGGCCACGAGCGAAAGCGCTTATGGTAACGGAGAAGGATTCTGGCGCTGACAGTCTCAAGAAGCTTTTAAAATAAGCGGAAAAGGATGTGCTTTTTGTTCCTCTTGAGATCCTGGCTGAAGTCCTCTTACCGGAAGCAAATTTGTAATTCTTGATGGCCTTCTAGAAGCTTCTGTCGAACCGCCAAGAGGGAACATACATTGTGGGTTTTAAAAAACGATTTCAGATGTGGTGGTTTCATTTTCTTAATGACATGTGATCTGTTATGTAACACTGACTAAGATAGGATGCGTCATCTGAAAGCACACACACGCACACACGCATGCACACAGACACACACACACCACGACGTATATACAAAATGATCAGTATGAGAAATTTTCAAAACAAACTCCCAGGCATACAGTATTTCTCCAGCCAACAGGTGATATAGCTCCAAGCCCAGAATAACCGCGGAATAAATGCATCATTTTTCGCTGACGCAGCTGTAAACCGGTTTGCTAACCTAGCCAATATCGGCTCCTGCGTAGATGGCTGTCCAAATCAGTGATATTTAGCGAATCACACAAAAATCCATGAACATACGAGAATCAAAAAAGACATTTTTACATCAGTGATCAGAAATCCAACGGAACACATCTTTTCAACACAAACATACTTGCTATAATACACGGATAAAGACACTGATAAACACACGCGTGCATAAACTTACACGCATTAAAGGCAAACATAAAAAAAATTTGATCGACCGAATCCCCGGGCGTAACAACGATAAAAAGTACACATTAACCGCCATTTCTACCGCTCATTATAAGGGATCACATTGTGAGATTACTAAGAGTGATGAAAAAAAAACGATCTAATTCAAAGTTTATCACGAAGGAAATAGCGGGAATAAAATGCCATAACTTCCGGCATAACGAGGGAAGGTCGAAAATGGTGTGCGACGTTTGTAAATTCAAGTGCGGAGACTAAGAGACCATATGGTGCTCCGGCAGCGCGTTGGAGCAATGGAATAAAAATGGCGGTTTACTCGGGGAGATTGCCAAATAACGAGTCTTTTTTTATATTCGTTTTTAGTTTTGTTTTGGTTGGTTATTTGCTTACTTAGTCATGCGTTTGTTTTCACATTATGGGAGTAATGGTGATCTCAGTTATACTTTATTTTCGTTACAATATTCGGAAATTTTAAAGTGAAGGTTATTTGCTAATCAGATGGGCGTGCTTCGAATTAAGAAGTGGCATTCCGCAATGAAAAATCCCCCCGATATTTTATATTCTACTTGCTTATATTTCTATATTTCTGTCTGTTTCTG
>BOPN01000273.1:376156-393656 GCA_017312705.2 Penaeus japonicus
ATATAAAAGATATGCAGTGTGTTGATTACAGTCCACTTACGAAGGAATTATGCCAAGTTTTCTAACCGAATCAAAGAGATAAGCGAAAGGTTACGATAACAGTGTCACTAAGATAAGCCTAGTGTATGGTGTAGAAGATTTGTGTACTGTGTGGTGCGGGTGTGGTGGCCGGGCCACTGCGGCACTCCTTGCCTGGGCCCATACTCAACCCCTGTTCTTGCTGTCCCTGTTGTCCCTGCTTTTGCTGATAACTGTTTCTGCTGATGGTTATTTCTGCTGCTCCTGACATAGTTCCCCCTCTTCCTTTCATGCTAGCTTTACGTTCCTCTGTTCTTACTTACTGTCGGCTCCTTCAAACTGGATCCTTGTACTAGTACTTCGGCAAATCAAATATAATTCCTTTTCCTCGTTGCTGTCGGTTTCTTCTGTTAATGGTTCTTCCTAACGTCTTCCCATGTTCCATGTTATTATGAACTTTATCATTCCATTTCTTTACGACTTCATTTATATGGATGTCCCAGCTGCTGACCAAACCTGCCGATGGCAGTTCTTGTTTGCTGAAACTTCCTCTTAGTCTGAGTGCCTGGGCTTTTCTTGATCTCAGTGCAGTGCATGCTCATGGTGGTGCAGCTGACATCGCCCCTTTACCAGCTGATGACCTTTTTGTTGATAGTAGTTATTTGTGTGTTGTGACCTTGTTCCTGAACCTCTATTTCACTTTGTTGTCCATGAATTAGAACAGTTATCACACTCTTTCCCTATGTATATAACAACACGGTGAATCTGCTTGATGACATCATCACTGCCACGAGGCTAATCAAACAGCTGATCAAACAATTAGTTGAAATTCTTCGCTTAATCCCTCCCTTCCCCCACGTCCTTATTGTTAATGACATTATACTCCGGCTTATTTTCTTCAAATATTAATGACGCCAATTGACTTCCCTTGTGGTTTTAGACGTCCTGCCGAGTTACCCCTAGACTGGTCACCATGCAAGTATGTTAGAACCTCACACTTAGGATGCTAGTTACTTCTCATTTCACATTCTAACCGGACTTTCGGATCAGACTTTTATGAAATATCTGCAAAAGCTAATTACAATAACATGTTTTTATTTTGCATTTGGTCAAAGACTAACTATTACTTTGTTCAACATTTATCTTGCTCTTTCTTAGCATATTCATATCATAGTGTTTTTTTTCTATTATTATCGTTCATCATCTTATATCTAAGTTATTGTTCCCCATATCTTGTGTCAAAATGTTTGGCTCTCATTGTCCCAGACGCCTGACCTTATTTTCGTGCTCTTCGTCGCCTGTA
The DNA here is from genome assembly GCA_017312705.2 of Penaeus japonicus. Classification (NCBI taxonomy): domain Eukaryota; kingdom Metazoa; phylum Arthropoda; class Malacostraca; order Decapoda; family Penaeidae; genus Penaeus; species Penaeus japonicus. The sequence continues at coordinate 377,478 of BOPN01000273.1, forward strand.
TTCGGAATGCTTACACCATCCACACACTGAGCTTAGCATGGCGTCGGAGTGTTCTTGTTTACCTTCCTGGTTGTGGAAGCCTCATCCAGCAAGGATTTCAAACTGAAAGTATTGACATTTAGATGTATGTTCATGATGAATGCGTTGTGGATGTCGTATAGAACGTTCCGGAAGATAAGGTCATAGTTTCATATATAAGTGAAGGAGTTATCTTTGATGACCATGAATCATAATAACAGTTTTGCGATTTTTTTCTTGGAATGGGACTGCTTTTATTCTGACTTTCATTTGTTTGATATTCTCGTGTGTCTATATGACCTAACATTTTAGCAGTCGCGATCAAATGTTGTCCTCACTTCCAGCATTCATCCTCCTTCTCTTCCAACACCTACCCCCCCCCCCCCCCCCATCGCCCTCCACCAGCAAGCATTGTCCTGTAACCCTCCCCCTCCCCCCCGCGTTACGTCACCAGGTAAGGTCTTCTCTGCCACGTGTCTCATTATCTTATTTGCATGTTGACAGACCTGACCTTCTCTATGGGTTCGCGCCTTTCCGCACCTCAAACTCTGTCTGTGACTTGGATCTTGGTGTGTTGAGATTGCTGCGTGTATTTGTGGGAGGATGTTGTGTCGATAAACACAGGGTTTGACTGGTCTTGTTGCTCGAGTACTCTTTCGGTGTATCATATTGATTCTGGTCGTCTGGGGTACAAGCGTGAGAGTAGTGTAATGCGTTTTTATCGGGTGCTGTTATGTCTGTTTTCTAAATCTGTCAGACACTAGCGAGTTCCTCGATGGGAATGCGAATGTATTCGTGTGGTGGGTGGTTAGTGATTTTGATTTATGCGACACAGGCCATAGTGTATCAACTGGTTTCCATGAAATATAGTGTGGACTTATCCGCTCCAGCAGATAATTCTTCTTGATGTATTATAGTTGAATGTCCACTTGTCTTCCTAATCACCTGTGGATTCTAGTGTATATCCTTGTTTGTATTATTCTCAATTTCCTTTTGTTGATTATACTTCAAAATCCTATCGTGCGGTGCGCTGACGTATGACTAATTATATGTATTTCCATTTTGAGCGATTACCGTGTTACTAACATTTTTTTCTGTATTGTAAACATGGACTAGAAACGTAATGTATATTGATGTGACATTTAGAAGGAAATATGGTTTCACAATAACTGAATTTATGGAGTGAATTGGACAGGCTTTTAAATGAACAGTGATATTGGACTTTTTGGAGACTTCGAGCATAGCTTGGCTGTTCCGAGTTATCTGCATAATTGAACTCGCTCTATGGGGAGTGAACTGTATGGCGTGTAGGGGTCCGCGCGCCCATACAACCATTTTAGGTGTTGGGAGTGAATTACTCTATCATATTGGGTGAAAGGACTGCAATACAAGTGAAGCCCGTAACGAAAGAAGCTCAAATAAACTGAGAAAGAAGGAAATATCTTTCTACATAAAAGTAAAAAAGAGAGAGGAAAAAACAAATTCCATTTATTCAAATAGAGGAAACGCAATTCTCAAATCGAAATAGAAGAGAAATCCATGGCTGTTCACAGACGCAAGGAAGAGCATGCACTGCCGTGTGAAACCCTACGATCGAGTGACGATTTTAGTAGGGGAGATCGCCCAACTGATGAAACCTTATGTAGGGACTGTCAGCACAGGCGCTCGCGACCATAGCACGGGGAGAGGGGGCGCGAGAGCAGCCCTCCGCCGATACTGGCACCTGACCTGGTTCTAATACCTTGCACGTGAGAGCTGACTGGTTGAAGAATAAGTATTTTAAGATTTAAAGATTTGGGAGGTTTGGGTCAGAAAGGGAAATTGAAATCGTAAAAAGAGAGTCTTTCCGTTTGATCAAGTTGGGTCATTGTGTAGGAAAACAAATTATGACTGACGTAACGTCTCATTAAAGCGACATGAATGGCAACGCTGATGATTTTATGAGGATATATGGCAATTTCAGCAGGGAGCATAGTCAGTATTTTCAAGGTTGTTTTCATTTGTGCTTAATATGCGTGTGATTGTGTTTGATTGCATTATGCAATGTCACTTACACTTACATCATATACATCGCACACACGCACTTCCATCATACACATCACACACACATATACACAAACACACACACGCACATACACACACAGATCTCTCTCCCGTATTGAAACAATTAGGTAAGAACACACACACACACACACACACAAACAAACAAACACAAACACAAAAACACACACACGCACAGAGCCAACAGTAGAACATGATTTCCGTGCTGTAACTGGATTCAGTGAGTGTTACTCTTTTATCACACTGATAGCGATGGTGATTAAGCTTGTATTCTATCCATCAGAGAAGCGTTGAATGTGATTATAATCTCTATGATGAGCTCAATGTTGACGTTGGTGTTTGGACGAACGTTCTGTCATGGAGAAAAAGAATGGCAATGGCTTAAAGCGATAGTGACCGTGGGTGAGATGCGATTGCGGTTGTGATGATGGTGATGGTGACACTCTGGCCGCCACCACACCACAGGCTCACCTTACTGCATGGGAAGTATGAGGCTAACCGATGCGGACGACACGTTAGCGTTCTTGTAAGAGGGTCAAGCGTTCGCATAAAACAAACCGCTGGTAGATATGCTTATTCTCTGAGGAGAGAGTGGATATGATGAAAAGAGAAAGTCCAGTTTATACATAGAAATCGTGTTGATTGAGATTATCTAGAGATTAATTGTGTATTAATTTGTAATATTTTCCCCTCCTAGTTGCACGCACACATGAACACCCGCACTTATTTTGGCTGTAACATGAGGCTGCAGAACATGGCGCCGTTACATGTCTATTGAACGACACAGGTAGGCAACACGTGCAAATTGCAAGCACAGAACTCCAGGTAGAGACTTTCCCACGGACCCTGAGGTTGTCCTGCGACCCACCCGTCCCTGCGAGACATTGTCACCCCGTCGTGAGGTTGGGAGTGGCAAAGGGGGGAGAAGGAAGGAAGGAGGGAGGGCAGAAGGGTAAAAGAGGAGGGAGGAAAAGAAGGGAGAGCAAGAAGGGGAAGGGGGTGGGGGGAGAGCGAAGGAGGGGCGAAGGGGAGGTGGTAAGAGAGGTGGGGGCGGGGGAGGAGGGGAAGGGCGTGGGGTCATCCAAGCATACGACTTGCACTGCTGACGCACCGCCGTTACGTGAGGAGCCTGGGACACCCGCTCGACGTGACGCACGCTCATGTTTTCACTCATACTTCACCCATCTTGCATTGTATCAATCACCATATAGATGCAGACGTAAAGACCCATTATCATTATTTTTATCACCATCCTTATCATCAATATCATCATAATTCTTACTCTTGTTTTTTTTCTTCATCATTTTATGATAATGATGATGATTATTATCATTTTGTCCCATAAACCATGTCAAGATTTTATAAGCTGGTAGAGGGAGAGAGAGAGAGAGAGAGAGAGATAGATAGATAGATAGAGAAAGAGAGAGAGAGAGAGAGAGAGAGAGAGAGAGAGAGAGAGAGAGAGAGAGAGAGAGAGAGAGAGAGAGAGAGAGAGAGAGAGAGAGAGAGAGAGAGAGAGAGAGAGAGAGAGAGAGGGAGAGAGAGAGAGAGAGAGAGAGAGATACAAATAACAGAGAGAGAGAGAGAGAGAGAGAGAGAGAGAGATAGAGAGAACGAGAGATAGAAATACAAATAACAGAGAGATAATCGATCTTCACCGAAAGTTCATCAACACAATGGATTGCGTAAAATGTTCTCGTTGTTGTCGTCAAAGCAATATTTTTAGTTCACGTTTTACGCAGAGAGAAGCTCGCTAATTAAACAGACATCACCGAGAAAGAAAAAAAACGAACTGGACACACACACACACACAGACACAGACACACACACATAAACACACACACACACACACACACACACACACACACACACACACACACACACACACACACACACACACACACACACACACACACACACACACACACACACACACACACACACACACACACACACAAACACACAGACACACACACACACATATAAACATACTCATAGGACTTCGATCATACACATCACACACATATATCCAAATACACACACACAGACACAAACACACACAGACACACACAGACACAGACACACACACACACAGGACTTCGATCCACAACTGATAGACTGTCAGATCCCGTGTTGTTATTAGGTCCTCCCTGACAAACATACAGATCGACTAGGAGATCGATTCGTCCCTTTGAGATTGGGATTCGTATCCTATCGATCTTCTGCGCTGTTGTAGAGGATGTTATTCCGGATATGGTGTGCGAAGCGGGGGAGTGAGAGAAAGGGAAGAGAAAGAGAAGGAGAGAAAGAACGAGAATGGGTAATGAGGGATGGTATGTGGTACAGGAAGAAGGAAGGGCAGTAGGAGAGCGAGGGGAATGATAAGGAAACGAGAAAATGGAATGCGTGTGTGTGTTTATGTGTGGGTGTATGTGTATGTGTTTGTGATTTTGTGTATCCGTGTATCTGTATGTTTGTGATAGTGTGTGTGATACCTATTCATCTATCTATTTATCTATTTCTTTTTTTTACTTATATACATACAAACATACATACACATACACAAACACACACATACACACACACATATATATATATACATACATATATATATATATATATATATATATATATATATGAAAAGGGAAAGAAAGAGAGAGAGAGAGAGAGAGAGAGAGAGAGAGAGAGAGAGAGAGAGAGAGAGAGAGAGAGAGAGAGAGAGAGATTAACGAATGAGAGACTAACAGAACCGAACGAGACAACAGGAACGAACATAATGAACAGAAAACGAAGAACAAAACGAGCACACTCCCACAGCGACGACCGTCCCCTCCAGCCTTCAAATCGTTGACACAAATGCAGTTCCGAATGACCTCGTTCGGATGTAATATGTGACTCGAATTCTGTGTCTCGAAACCTTTGCTCGGGTAACGAAGGGAGCAAAGGAGGAACGAGAGTGTTGCAGTTGCACAGGGATCATTGATTATTCACTTGCAAACCTCGCCCGGCAACTATTACTCATGTGTCCTCTTTGGCGAAAATGCGTTAAGGCAGATCCATAACTCGCGATTTCGACTCGACTGCCATTTGAAGCTGTTGGTGTTGCAAAACTCGAGGAAAGGAATTATTAGGTTATTGGTTTCTTGTGCTCACTACCTAGCTCTCCATCCCAGCCTCTCTCTCTTTCTCGTCTACCCTTCTGTAAATCCCTTTATCTCTGCTATTCATACTCCCAACTTTCCCCTCTTTCTCTCTCTCTCTCTCTCTCTCTCTCTCTCTCTCTCTCTCTCTCTCTCTCTCTCCCACCCCCACCCCTACACACATACATACAGAGCCTTTCTTTCTGTCTACCATTCTTTCGCATTTTCTGTCTATCTACTTTCTTTTCTATCTGTCTGGTTGACTGTTTATATCTTCTCTCTCTCTGCCTCATTCTCTCTCTCTCTCTCTCTCTCTCTCTCTCTCTCTCTCTCTCTCTCTCTCTCTCTCTCTCTCTCTCTCTCTCTCTCTCTCTCTCTCTCTCTCTCTCTCTCTCTCTCTCTCTCTCTCTCTCTCTTTCACTTCCTCCATCACCCCATCTTCATCTCGATTTTCATGTCCCGATTTCGGGGATTACTCCCGATATTTCGATATCTCTCGCGGCCGACCCAATATTTCTATACTTCCGTATCATCCTTTGCTTTCATCCTTCTGTGTTCTGGTGTATGATACGTATATATTATTATTTCAGATTTTCCTCTTTGGGATTGATGATGTGAATATGTATGTTTGTGTATATATATAATCTCTCTCTCTCTCTCTCTCTCTCTCTCTCTCTCTCTCTCTCTCTCTCTCTCTCTCTCTCTCTCTCTCTCTCTCTCTCTCTCTCTCTCTCTCACCCTCTTTGCCTCCTCATCTTCCTTCCTATTGGCACTCTGACACATTGCATACATACCGATAAGAAAATGTCACCGTACTATACACAAGTGAAACAATTACATTCACGTCACCAAGTGATCAGACATAAATATACTCATCGATTCAAGCTGTCGCGTATATGAACTCAAAAATATTCACACACACACTCGCACTCGCAGTTTGTACACACTCCCAGACACGCTCATGCGTTCACATCACAGAGCCGCCCACACACGAGCTAGAGTTTCAGCTGTATCTTGTATCGACAACTGGCTTTTCGAAGACTTATGGAAAAATGGCTCTCAGTATTTGTTGGCGTGATCTGACCGTATACAACTCTCGAAACTATGTTTGTGTTTTTCTTTCCTGGTTTTGTTTTAACGTTGGGACAGCCGGTGTAGTTGCATTGTGTGTATATAGATATACGACCCGCATGCATATTAATACCTCCATTTCCTTTCCTCATATTCCTTTTTACCCCTGCTTCCTTTCCTTCTCCTTCTCCCTTTATCTATCCCACTCTTTTCTCCGATCCCTTCCCCTCCTTCCCTTCCCCACTCCCCTCCGTACTTCCCCATTAGTACTAACGATGATTTCCATAAGCGACGAAAATGAGTGGGAGCCGAGAAGGGTTGGCAGGAGGGGGGGAGGGTAGCGATCTGCCATCGTTACTGCTAATCCCGATAGATGTTATGACCGTGCGATTTTTTTCTTCTCCCACTTCTTTTTTTCATTTATTTCTTCTTTGTATGTGTTTTTTTCTATTAGTTTATGTCTGACTGTTTGTCAGTATGTATTCCAGTCTGTCTGCCTGTCTCATCATCTCTCTCTCTCTCTCTCTCTCTCTCTCTCTCTCTCTCTCTCTCTCTCTCTCTCTCTCTCTCTCTCTCTCTCTCTCTCTCCCTCTCTCTCTCTCTCCTTTTCTTCTCGCCCTCTGTCTTTCCTCTCTCCCTCATTCCTCCCTCCCTCTTCCCCTCACATTTTCTCTGCGAGGGGCTGTACTTCCCTACCTTTTCCTAAATATGGTAATGCGGACCGGAAGTTGTTACCTCGTTGTGAGGGTGGGCGAGGGCCGTCGACCTGTCCCCTCACAGCTGCTCCTCACACGCTCATGCTCTGAGTCCCCCCCCCCTTCACAGACTTATACTCATTACTGTGTCTTCCCTTATCTCACATGGGCATGCTCTGTATTGAGTCATCATTCTCCCCACACGCCCATGCATTTTATTGAGTCCTCATTCCCCTCACGCGCCCATGCTCATTATTGAGTCGTCATTCCCCTCACACGCCCATGCTCTCTACCGTGTCCTCCTTCCCCTCATTACCTCATTTATTTATACGTGTCCTTAATCAATTCAAGCGGTCTAACTCTTCCCTGCTTCTCTGCCCCCTTAAGAAGCCCATACTGCTCACTAAGTCCTACCTCTTTCCACACGCCCATGATCTTTACACGGCCGCCCTCCCTTCGCTCGCCCATGCTCCTCACCGAGCCTTTCCTTTCCTCACACGCCCATGCTCTTTATTAAGTCCTCATTCCCCTCACACGCCCATGCTCTTTATCGAGTACTCATTCCCCTCACACGCCCATGCTCTTTATTGAGTCCTCATTCCCCTCACACGCTCTCTACCGTGTCCTCCTTCCCCTCATTACCTCATTTATTTACCCACCCATGCTCCTCACTGAGCCTTTCCTTTCCTCACACGCCCACGCTGCTCCTCCCTGCATCCTCCCTCTCCTCATATTTCCACGCTCTTTACACGGTTTCCCTCCACCACTCATGTGTCTTCCTTTCCCCCTATATTAAAAGACCTCATTAAAAATATAGTTTTTTTGACGGGGATAAAAAAGGTAAATAATGTTTACGTATACAAATGGATTACGTTCATTTTCTTATTTCTTTGATATTTATGGCGATGAAAGGAAGTTACATCATATGGAAGTTTCCTACTTAGGAGAGAATATATTGTGATTCGTCTCTTGAGCAATTGAGAGATAATGCAGAGAGAGAGAGAGAGAGAGAGAGAGAGAGAGAGAGAGAGAGAGAGAGAGAGAGAGAGAGGGGGGGGGGGGGGGGGGAAGGTGACCTGCAATGGCATTAAAATGGAATGTGGCATCCTTTCAGAGCTGTGTTAGTTCAAGTCAAGAGCCGTTGGATATTAATGAAACTGATTTTATACAAGTTTAGAGAGACAATTTTGACTAGTTACGTAAACTAAGATGAAATGGCATGATTTTCTGCAATTTTAACATTTATGACAAGAGCTTACCAAAAAGTGTTCGAAAAAACGTCATAATGATAACGTATTTTTGAAGAAAAAATGCAAACCTCATGCAACAAAGTTATTGCTCAATTAAGTAACGAAAATGAAAAGAGTTATTCTCTTTATAATGATAATGTGCAAAGATGTGTTGAAAGGGGCAGAGAGCCTCATGCAGTGAGCGTATGTTCTCGATGCAGAGAAAGTTTGCTCTGCGCGTATTCAATTTATTCAAGCAGTGGGTGCATGTAGCCTTTCTGCGACGCTGCTTGCTTCCTTGGGCGCTAGCGGGCTATCTCGTTTAATTTACTCGGCAAATTGAAATGACACTGTTGTTCACTGTATATGATACATGAATAATTTTGTTCTTTAAGAATATTTTATGCAAACGTATGTGACTATTTCGAGGAGGAATTGAAAATGTAACGTGCATATTGTTCCTTCGAAGTGTTTACCCAAGCTGAAGCTTTCCCAAAGTCATGTGACACAAGGGTTTCGGGTTAGGATGTATGTGGCCGTGGCTGGTCTGGGTGCGGCGAGGGAACCCCGGCGCGCTGCATGTGTCCATTCTGCTGGGCATTTGGTCCGGAAGTCAGCTGGACCTGAAGATCAATATTGACCATAATACTCAGCCATGACAGGGGGATGAGAGAGCCGCCAGAGCTCTCAGAGCTTCATGCTGTGTGGTTCACCTGGAGGCCGCTTCCTAGTGAACTGATAAACACATAAATACGCATAGGACTTCATTACAGTAATATATATGTGTATAATGATACACTATAATATACATATGTAAAAGTGACTACATATATGTATATGTGTATTCGCACGGAAATACTAGATGCATATAAAGATTCAATGATATATACGTAAATACACATAAATGCATAGAAGTGCGAGCCCACAGGTACACAAATGTATACGCATAAGCCCATATACATTCATCACGAATCACAAAACGCAAAAAGAAAAGATAAAAAAGCTATATTTGTAATAGACATATCTATTATTTTCTTCAACGGGAAGACGATGATAATGACAGGACGAATTATGACGCAAGAGGGAGACGTAAACGTCCGTGTATTCAGAGTCGTTTTCGACCTGCCCTTCCCTTCCCTCTCTCACGACCAACTGTTCGGGGTTCGAGGCAACAGCGGCATTCACTCCAACTCGAGGCTGCAGCAATACTGACTCGAACCGGAGGCAGAAACAGCACGTACTCTGACTCGAGGGAATTGCTGCACTCACGTAGATTCGAGGCTGTAGCAGGACTCAATCACAATGGAAGCTGAATTGGTATTTTTTTCAATCTCACTCGAGACAGGAGTGGCACTCACTTTGACTCAAGGTTATAGCAAGACTCGCTCTGACTCGGGGCAACAGAAGGACTCACTCCTTCTTGAGGCAGCAGCAGAGCTCATTTTTCCTCGACCAAGGAGCAACAGAATGAATTAACAGCGATCGAGTCAGTCCTAGTCGCGTTGAATTTGAGGTTCATATTATGGCTGCAGAGAGTGCCGGTTTGCCTCTTCTTGTTACTGTTGCTATTATTTTTAACGAGTGCAGTAAAAGCTGGTAACGATGAGACTATGGACAGCGCTGGCCGGCTGTTATTGTATTTGGAATTTTTGTTATCCTAGAATTATCACTATATTTTCTTTTGTAGTGTTATTTTTATTACAGTTACGTCTGCATTGCAGGGAGCTTTTTCGAAAATATATTCTGGATACGGGACGAGGATTATCGGTTAGAAGTAAGGCACATAAGTAGATAAATGCAGAGACAGATAGATAGATATGAATAGATAGATACCTGCTTATAGGTGGAATGGGAGAGTGAGTTAAAGTAAGAGAGAGAGAGTGAGAGATAGAGATAGATAGATAGATAGATAGATAGAGAGAGAGAGAGAGAGAGAGAGAGAGAGAGAGAGAGAGAGAGAGAGAGAGAGAGAGAGAGAGAGAGAGAGAATATGGACACAAACAAACAGACAAAAATACACTCAGACAGACAGACAGTGATGTAAATAAAGAGAGAAAGAGAGCATGAGAGAAAGTGTGTGTGTGAGAGAGAGAGAGAGAGAGAGAGAGAGAGAGAGAGAGAGAGAGAGAGAGAGAGAGAGAGAGAGAGAGAGAGAGAGAAAGGAAACATCTAGAAAAAACAACAACTCAAATCAGACCGAATCTCAGAGTTTCCCCAACTGCTTACGAACCCAAACTGTACTCGCGAGTTTCTCCCCTTCGGCGTCGCCTCATTTTTGTTTAAACTACTTTTTTTCCTCGACAGACGATACTCCTCCTGAAGGCTGAGTCAGGAAGAAGACGAGTTTCCTGATGAATTGTCATCCGGGATTCAATGGAGATTTCCGGTTCATGGCGGACGGGATGACGGGGGTAGGGGGTATGGGGGCAGGGTTAGCTGTAGGGTATGGTGGAAGGGAGGGAGGGAGGATGGAGAGAGGGAGGGAGGAAGGGGAGAGGGGGAGGGAGAGAGGGAGGGAGGGAGGGAGGGAGGGAGGGAGGGAGGGAGGGAGAAGTTAGGTTATGAGGTGAGAGAGAAGGGAGGGAGGAGAAGGGGAAAGAGATGATAAGATGTGGATTATGGCTGTGAACGAAGGATAGATAGTAAGCAATACGATAGAAACACACAAACACACACACACACACACACACACACACACACACACACACACACACACACACACACACACACACATATATATATATATATATATATATATATATATATATATATATATATATATATATATATATATATATATATATATATATAACCCAGCAACTACAGAGTTGCTGTTGATGAATGAAAAAAGCTCTTCATTACAGCATTCTTTTCACACATGGATGACTTCTCATGCAAAGTATTTTGATATTCTTATTCTTTTAGAGATTATTAATGGATGGTACGTAGATGGAGAGAAAGAGTGAGTGAGTGAGTGAGAGAGAGAGAGAGAGAGAGAGAGAGAGAGAGAGAGAGAGAGAGAGAGAGAGAGAGAGAGAGAGAGAGAGAGAGAGAGAGAGAGAGAGAGAGAGAGAGAGAGAGAGAGAGAGAGAGAGAGAGAGAGAGAGAGAGAGAGAGAGAGAGAGAGAGAGAGAGAGAGAAAATCATAAGAAATTGAAATTAATTAATAACTCAGTTCAAGTTCAAGAGAAAACCTAGAGACAGAGAGAGAGAACAATAAACTCAGTCGATTAATAAATTCGTCAGTCACAATCAACAGTCCCGGATTCATAAATACGAGATAATTATAATCCTCTCACGCCTGTGTGAATAACTAAACTTTTGGATAATGATAAAGATGAAAGTATCTCTTAGGCAACCCGCAAGCCTGGATATAGGATGGTGAAACGATGCCTCTGTCTAGCGATGAGATTTAATTAACAAATATCCCCCTCACACGCACAGGCCCTTTGGCGAGAGCAATAGAGGGGTACGAGGGAGGGAGAGAAAGAAGGAGGGAGAGAGAAAGGTATGGAGTGTAAGGAAGGAGAGAGAGAGAGGAAGGATGGCAATTACACACATAAATATGTGTGTGTTTATATATATATATATATATATATATATATATATATATATATATATATATATATATATATATATATATATATATATATATATATATATATATATATATACATATCCATACATATACACCCATACACGCACTTATGTATGTATGTATATATATTAACAGTAAAATCTCATTGTTCAGAAAGAATAGTTCGAGAGGCGGATAAGCCGAGAGCTCAAGCGCCAAGAACTAAATGAATTTTATCAAATCTGTGTTTGCAAACGGCTCATCGGAGGCTAAGTGAGTCTTAAGTTCCCGCTTTAAGATGGAGGCTTTCGGCAGTGAAGGGAAACGCAGAAGGCGTTCTCCCGAAGAGAAATAGAGTGGATGAATTATTACTCTCGCGGTCCTTTGAGGCGGAGAATGCTTGAGGCTGGTGTTCTTGGCGTGAAGAGTGAGCTTGCCAGTCTGCCGCCGTTACTCGAGGCGGAATTAGGCTCTTGCCTGGGCTCGTATTCACTAGAGACAGAGTAGCGTTCGTGATATGCACTTTGTTTGTTCCCTGGCGTTGCCATATCAAGGTCTTGTAAAAGATGTTCTCACTTCACCTGCAGAGACGAGAGAGCTCTGACAAAGGCACACAAGGCTTGAATAATATGGTAATCTTGAACAACAAAGTTAGATTTAAATCATAATAGTACAGTGCATAAAAAATAACGAGAGAACAATAAAAGAAAAGCAAAAGCACCATCACTAAACGGCTTTAAAAAGTATATAATTACAAACTTAGAAAAACTCGGAGATCTTTCAGGTGTTGCGTGCAAGCACTGCAATTTCCCGCGATAAATCGGGGTGAAGCACTGGCTAAAGTAGCCCCGAAATTCTCGTCACGATGTTTAATTATCCGAGCAACTCTCCGGGAGTCAGGAAGGAAGAGGAAAACGAGAGGCTCGGAGTACAGAGTCGGGATTGTGAGAGCTGGAATCTCGGCGGCCGCGGAGCCCAAAAAGGTGAAAACTCACTATAGATGTTTGTGTTTGAAATTACGCGTTTGTCGAAGGGACGTGGAGGATCCTTCTGCTTTGGCTTTTGATTCTTGTGTTTATGAGAAAGGAAAATTGAGAGTAAAGAAGTGAGTGAGACTTATAGAGAGAGAAGCATGATGATATTAGGATGGAAGAAAGCAATAAATACATTTTGCCATGTCTCCGCCATATCCAGACAAGCGAGTTATGTGGCATCAAAGTAGAATGATGAAAATAATGATAATGGTAATGATGATAATCATGATGACAGTGATAATGAGGATAATAACAGCAACAACAACAACAGCAACAATGATAATGATAATAAAAATGATAATAAAAAAGCGTTCTTTGTCAGTGACTTACTGAAGCAGAAACTACCAGAACAAAACTGGAACAACCACCTCCAACACCCTTAATGGCAAGCGACATAAAGAAAGGGTCCCTCAATGGCTGTTGGCCGCCGAAGATGGGTTTGCGGCCGTAAAAAGTAGACGCGTTTGTCTCAGTTAGTTCTTGCGGTTAGCGAGGATGTTATTGGTGTTTGGTTGTTAGATGTAAAATCTTTTGATAAAAAACAAATAAAGGATGACTTATTCTTGACACTAGTCGTTCTGGTACAAGGGCTCCCCGCATTTGGAAAAGGACAGGTGGAAGAACATTGTTCAGCTCTAAGACAAAGGAAATGGTTTGTTCTAATACAAAGGAAAGAGTTAAGTCTAATACAAAGGAAAGGGTTAGTTTTAAGACAAAGGATATTGTTAGTGCTAAGAATAAGGAAATAGTTCTAAGACTCGTTTGTCGGCATTCTTACGCTGGAATTCGAAGAGAAACAATGAAGGTTTGAAATTGTTCGTAGGAAATCTTGTGGTAGAGCGGTCTGCATTGCGAGCCATACGTAAAGAGGTCAGGGATTTGAGTAGTTCGTGAAAGGTTACAGGAGACGGAAGATGAAAGATAACCGCCTCACTTGAACTTGGAAAGTTGATTCGAAATTCAACATGTATCAATGAAATAAGTGGGCTTGTATACCTTTGTACCTATGGGTGAATGCGAGGGCACCTACACACACACACACACACACACACACACACACACACACACACACACACACACATATATATATATATATATATATATATATATATATATATATATATATATATATACATATATATATATATATATATATATACATATATATATATATATATATGTATATATATATATATATATTTATATATATATATATATATATATATATATACATATATATATAAATATATATATATATATATATATATATATATATATATATATATATATATATATACACACACACACGTATATATATATATATATATATATATATATATATATATATATATACATATATATATATATATATATATACATATATATATATACATATATATACACACACATATATATATATATATATATATATATATATATATATATATATATATACATACACACACACACACACACACACATACACACACACACACACATATACACACACACACACACATATATATACACATATATACACACACACACACAAATTTTTATAAAATGCTATAAGGCACCATGTGGTTGTATGTCTTATTTGTGGCTTAAAAATCAATTTATCAGGGCAGATTTAGTTAAATACAGTATAGAAGCATTTTAATAGTATCAATAAGCTTGTGAGTAATCTCTTATGTCATATCACATCATATATCATATTTTTAGACCCTGTCTTTGATAAAATGTTCTTTTGATTATAATCATACTTTCTGCAATACTTCATCACAATTATCCATTATCAACGATTTGAAATCACGAATATATATCTACTTATAAGATTTTTCGAATCAAAACTCTCAATATCGCCATGGTCATATTTCAAAAGTGCGAAAGGCCAAAATCTGAAATTAATACAAAAGACTTAAAAATCAAAAGGAATCCAGCGCTGAAAAGGCCTTAGTACGGAGAAGAAAGAAACAAAAGCCGCACGATAAAGCCTCTTACAGGTGTCGCTTGTAACCATCTTGACCTTTTCCTCGAGAGTGAAGGGGTTAACAGATCCAGGGAGGGTGTGGGGGGGGGGGGGAGGAGATGATGGAGAGGGGCAGGGGAGGAGGTAGGAATCGGGAGGAGTGGGGAAGGGGTGAGGAGAGGGCTGGAAAGAGGAGGGGGATGAGGAAAATGGAAGGGAGGAGGGCGGGAAGGGAAGGAGTAGAAGGCGGCAGTAGGAAAGAGAGAGGGGAGGAGAGAAGAAAAGGGGCTGGGAAGTGGTGGGGGAAAGTGGAAGGGGAATGGAGGATGGAAGAAAGAGTAGGAGGGAAAGGGGGAAAGGGAGGGGAGGGGTTATGAAGGGGCTTTGTGCTCCGAACCGCAGTATGTCCTCGAGCTCTGACAAGGCTACGTAGTATTAATATTACACAAGCGACGTAAGGTGCCTCCTTCTAGATTTATGTTCCCTTCTAGTATTGCTCTGAGTGGAAGGGAGTGTGATTATAGAGGCGGCTATGGTGGAAAGACTTTATGAATCGCTTTCTGTAGTTTCTTGAAATGGCAATTACTCACGGGATGATTTTGAATTTTCAGGTCTATTTCTTGCGTGTCGACTACCGATTTTTTCTGGTCATTTCCTTGGCTTCGGTGGATGAGGCAAGAAGTCAGTGTTTCTCCATTTTAGTTACTATATTCGATGGTGTCTCCCCCTCTCTCTTTCTTCCCCTTCCTTAATCTTTCCCTTTCTCTCTTTCGTTTCATTCTCACCCCCCCCCACACACACACACTTTCTTTCAAAATGAGAAAACAAAAATCATGTAATCGAAGTTGATTCCAGTTAACGGTGAATGGAAAAAAAAACAGAAACGAGACACGAACACATAAAAAAGGGGGAAGGGTGACATAACCACCATGACTCGCCAGTGAACATGCAAACCCTTGTGCCACCCGTTACAGTGTCAGATGGCATAACCTGTCATGAGGTTATTTTTACACAATGCCAAGACTTGCATGACCTCCTCTGGCTTCGGTAACAAAGACACCACGGGTGAAAAAAGAAAATGCATGGATGTGTCATGCGGCGTAAGGAATATGTGTATATATACGTATTCCTTTTGTGCTTCATGTCTTTTCCCTCGCAGTTGTTGTGAATTCGGATCGTGATCATTCATGCATGATGCTCAATTTAATGAGATTTGTAAATATATTTGAAAAAAGTTGTCATCTTTATAGTGAAAAAAGAAAGGGAAAGGAAGAAAACAAGAGAAAAGGAGTAAATGAAAATTAAAAACACACAAGCACACACACACACATACCTATCAATCTAACAGCCTACGCATTTATACCCACTTCATATTCATTTAATCA
>BOPN01000273.1:401156-403656 GCA_017312705.2 Penaeus japonicus
CACACCATTAAAACGAAAATCGCCTCTAAAGTATCTGACTTTGAACAGATTAAAGGGGCTTAAATGGAATAACGCTGTAAAGGATATAAGACTAAAATGGATGAAAACTTTGCGAGGAAACTGATACCATGTCTCGATTTATAATTGTTAACCTGAAATTCTTTCCCGATTCTGCGAAATTTCTGAAAGATGTTGCCATCGTCTGTAGCATAGTTATAAAGGTTAAAAATGTATTTTTCGAACCAAATCAAAATAGAAATGCACAGATAAAAAGCGAATAAAAACGAAATCATATCAAAATTGAATACAAAGAAAATATTACTCGTTGATGCATTTGCAATCAAGTTGAGTTTATAAATAGAGACCTCGCCTCGTAGCTTTCGCAAGGGGAAAGTACGACCGGATCCGTACCATTGTTAGACGCCGTGGCAGGTGGTGGGATCAGAATAGCAGTGGTCGGTGGCACTGAATGGTGTGGGCGGAGTTGTTAAAGGAGGGGGTGGGGAAGAGGGGGGAGGGAAATGAAGGGGAGAGGTATTGAGGGGTAGGGTGGGGGGGAGTAGAGGGTAGAGAGGAGTGGAGGGAGGAGGTAAAGAAGGGTGTGAGGTCTTACCTGTTACCTCCCTTTCTCGTCACCCTCCCTTCCTCTGTTAGTTGAATTGAATTCCGAATAGACTATTGGACTTACGGATGGATAATTGAGAGTTTTGTTCATATTCTGAGATATACTGCATGATTGCCCAGGAAGAGAGAGAGAGAGAGAGAGAGAGAGAGAGAGAGAGAGAGAGAGAGAGAGAGAGAGAGAGAGAGAGAGAGAGAGAGAGAGAGCCTATTCGATATCTGCGCGTGTAATAAAGCGCAAGCATATACTCAGATATAGACTTATAATGTAGGCCTATATATATACAATCCGTTTACGCTTTCACGAACAATTCCAATTCAAGCACTTCGGTACCGGGCAACGCGAACATGTAATGTCATAATTACACATTCATCGTTGAATAACTGGATGTAATAAGCCGCGTTCCAGTCGTTTTGTGTGATTGAACAATTAATTAAATGAAGCAGGTGTGCAGGACATTACACGACTCTCCTGTTCTGACTCTACTTTATCTTGACGCTCCGCAGAGAACGGCGGGCGGAGCGGCGTAGAGTGCACTGTTCAGTGGGTTTAATTACACGGGATTTGAACGGTTTCCCCTCGCTAGTCCGTCCGGGCCACCCCCCCCCCCTTCGCCGCTTCCCCTCACCCCGGCCTTCCCGCTTTACGCTAGATTTAGGAATTTTCTGATTTTACTGGCATATATACATGCTTGCTCTTTAGGCGAGTAGGAGGTTAGCATCGCTGGCTCTGATGATGCGAAAGGTAGACAGTCTGTTTGGTATATTTCCCGGCTGAAGGATGGCGTATTTCTGTTTGGTATATTTCCCGGCTGAAGGATGGTGTGTTTCATTGTTTTTCTTGCTGTTTATTTTTAATGGCTGATTCTCGTATAAATTGTTAGTTTTTGTTTGATGACATACCTATTATGAAATTAAGCGCACACGCACGCAAGCAAGCAAGTAAGCAAACAAGCACGCCTATATGCACACGTTCACGCACACGCACACGCACACGCACACGCACACGCACACGCACACGCACACGCACACGCACACGCACACGCACACACTCACTCACTCACTCACATTTTATTATACTCTTACTATTAGACTAATATCCGTTTATCACTCTAATTATCCTCTAACGTGGATCGACGAGTTAAGATGAATAGGGATTGGTGATGCTTTCATGAAACAAGAATTGCAATAGATATGCATTCTGTTCTGCTAGTTTCATGCTCCCCGCGTCAGTCGTTGGATCAAAGGATTTAGGGCACATGATCACACAAAAAAACGAAAACGATATAAAAAACAAAAAGATGTCTACTTATCCGCACACAAACACGTGCGAACGCTGCTTACACAAGTACGCAAATGCATCTACACGCTTATACACCATCAGAATGAATTGAACGAAGAAAGGCAGTAAGTAACGCTCATGACCCTTCTCGTTTATTCGCTTACGAACAATTTTATGTTGATTTGTTATGACACTGAAACTAAGATTTGAAGTATCGTTACAGTATCGTTAATAAGACTAGCGTGGAAGAATATAAAAACGAGATGTTAAGGATAGCAGACCAAAATATGAAGCGTCCTATAAAAATACCCATGAACAGACAACGTATATATTGAAGCATCGGTAATAAATGAATGAAACATTATACATAAAAAAGTAGTATGTTTTGTTGTTTATATAGTTTTCATAAGGTAGAATAAATATATTGTTGATTTCACACGCATTACTTGCCAGCTGTACATGTGAACACAACGTCAATCATTGGGTGTCATGTATGGTGCAATGAGTATGGCTTGCATCCTGCGACACATCCTTTATGGTGCATGACGACAGTCCATTTTGATTGTACTGAACACGGGATACGCGTGCAAGCAAGGG
>BOPN01000273.1:438656-443656 GCA_017312705.2 Penaeus japonicus
TTGGGGGTAAGAAAAGGAACCTGAAACTAGGTACTGTACATGCCCGGTAGACGTAAACAGAATGACAAAAAGGAAAAACAGGGATATGCATGATCCTATCATGCCCTGAAGAAGCAATAGAGCGAAAAATCCTTCAGCATACTCGCGTGTTTTCCCATTTCCGTCGTCCCGCTTGCAGTTCGTTCAGCATGAATCCTCCTTCCCCTGCCTGGGAGAAATCCTCGACCCGCTTAGCATTAACCACAACGAGGTAGATTAAACGGCCGCCGGTCCCGCCTCTGCCGCCGCGTCGCCGCCTGCGCTTGGTATTCCCCCGGGCCCTTCGCTCTCTAATCTGCTTGTGACTTATTGCAAGCTTGTCGTTGCATGCAGGGCTCTTACGCCTTGCTGATGATCCGGCTAGAATGGAATGCGTGCGCGTGTGTGGGCTTGCGTGTGGGTGTGCGTGAGTGGGTGTTTGTATTTGTATGTGTATTTGTGTTTGTGGCCCTTTATGTTTTTGTTTGTTTGTGTTGTATGCATTTGTTGGTATTTTAATGTGTATGTATGTATATACGTGCTTGTGTACGTGTGTGTGTGTGTGTGTGTGTGTGTGTGTGTGTGTGTGTGTGTGTGTGTGTGTGTGTGTGTGTGTGTGTGTGTGTGTGTGTGTGTGTGTGTGTGTGTGTGTGTGTGTGTGTATGTATGTATGTATGTATGTATGTATGTGCGTGTGTGTTTGTGCGTGTGTCTGTGTGAGTGTAAATATGTAATTATGAGATTGTTTATGTATTTTCAAAAATGAAACGAAACAAAAGGAAAATAGAAATAAACCACTGAAATTAAAGCTCACACATTTGCAACAGATGCCATACAAGGCTCTCTCGCCGACGCAATACCCCGCGGTCTGTCATCATCGACACCAATTGAAAGACATTTTTTTCTTCTTCTTCCACCGCTGATAATTGCAAATAGAGGCCCCCCCCTCCCTGTGACTTGCAATGGTACAATGGTTGTTACCCGACGTGTCAGAGAGCGAGCCATAAACTTTGCAGAATCTGGGACTAATATTCAACCGAGGAAGCATCCCCGCAGAAGTAGATACGACTTGTATTATGGGTTGTTTGGGTTGGCGCTGTTTGGCTAGTCGAGTGGGAATGGGAAGTAGGGAGGAGGAGGAGGAGGAGAAGATGGAGGAGGAGGAAAAGGAAAAGGAGAAGGGGAAAGGGGAAGGGGGTTGAGGAGGAAGAAAGGGAGAAGGAGAAGAAATTGGAGGAGGAGGAGGAAGAAGAAGAAGAAGAAGGAGAAGAAGAAGAAGAAGGAGAAGGAGAAGAAAAGAGGCAGTAAGAGAGGGGAGATATATCACTGGCAGGAAGAGGAGGAAGAGTAAGAGAAAGGGGGAAGTTTAGAAGAGAGGAAGGGGGGGAGTAAGCGAATGGTCAGAGAAAATGGGAGGAGGGAGAAGGAAGAGTGAGAGCAAAGAGGAGGGACAGAGAAAGAGATTTAGAAAAAGACGAGGGAAAGAGACTAAAGAGAAAATACAGTTTCCTTAATTAAGAATTAGGAATAAAAAAGGGAAAAGAGAGAAAAAAAATATAAGAAGCGTGAAAGAAAACGAGAAAAGCGAAGGTAAATGCAAGGATGAGAGCCGAAGCGGACCGGACCCAACATTTTTTTTTCACCCTTTTCTGATTTACAATGCAGAGGAAAAAAGAAAGAGGAAAAAGAAGAAAAAAATGCAAATGGGTAGAATTGGAAAAGGGGGAGGAGGAGGAGGAGGGGGATTTTGAAATGCGATTTGAAGGCCAATAAAAGGCAGCGATATCCAGGATTCGTTCTGATAGGTGTGTGGGTATTGGCGGTGGGGGATAGGGGTGTGTGGGTATTGGCGGTGGGGGATAGGGGTGTGTGGGTATTGGCGGTGGGGGATAGGGGTGTGTGGGTATTGGCGGTGGGGGATGAGGTGTGTGGGTATTGGCGGTGGGGGATAGGGGTGTGTGGGTATTGGCGGTGGGGGATAGGGGTGTGTGGGTATTGGCGGTGGGGGATAGGGGTGTGTGGGTATTGGCGGTGGGGGATAGGGGTGTGTGGGTATTGGCGGTGGGGGATAGGGGTGTGTGGGTATTGGCGGTGGGGGATAGGGGTGTGTGGGTATTGGCGGTGGGGGATAGGGGTGTGTGGGTATTGGCGGTGGGGGATAGGGGTGTGTGGGTATTGGCGGTGGGGGATAGGGGTGTGTGGGTATTGGCGGTGGGGGATAGGGGTGTGTGGGTATTGGCGGTGGGGAATGAGGTGTGGGTATTGGCGGTGGGGGATAGGGGTGTGTGGGTATTGGCGGTGGGGGATAGGGGTGTGTGGGTATTGGCGGTGGGGGATAGGGGTGTGTGGGTATTGGCGGTGGGGGATAGGGGTGTGTGGGTATTGGCGGTGGGGGATAGGGGTGTGTGGGTATTGGCGGTGGGGGATAGGGGTGTGTGGGTATTGGCGGTGGGGGATAGGGGTGTGTGGGTATTGGCGGTGGGGGATAGGGGTGTGTGGGTATTGGCGGTGGGGGATAGGGGTGTGTGGGTATTGGCGGTGGGGGATAGGGGTGTGTGGGTATTGGCGGTGGGGGATAGGGGTGTGTGGGTATTGGCGGTGGGGGATAGGGGTGTGTGGGTATTGGCGGTGGGGGATAGGGGTGTGTGGGTATTGGCGGTGGGGGATAGGGGTGTGTGGGTATTGGCGGTGGGGGATAGGGGTGTGTGGGTATTGGCGGTGGGGGATAGGGGTGTGTGGGTATTGGCGGTGGGGGATAGGGGTGTGTGGGTATTGGCGGTGGGGGATAGGGGTGTGTGGGTATTGGCGGTGGGGGATAGGGGTGTGTGGGTATTGGCGGTGGGGGATAGGGGTGTGTGGGTATTGGCGGTGGGGGATAGGGGTGTGTGGGTATTGGCGGTGGGGGATAGGGGTGTGTGGGTATTGGCGGTGGGGGATAGGGGTGTGTGGGTATTGGCGGTGGGGGATAAGGGGGTGTGGGTATTGGCGGTGGGGGATAGGGGTGTGTGGATATTGGCGGTGGGGGATAGGGGTGTGTGGGTATTGGCGGAGCGGGATAGGGGTGTGTGGGTATTGGCGGTGGGGGATAGGGGTGTGTGGGTATTGGCGGTGGGGGATAGGGGTGTGTGGATATTGGCGGTGGGGGATAGGGGTGTGTGGGTATTGGCGGTGGGGGATAGGGGTGTGTGGGTATTGGCGGTGGGGGATAGGGGTGTGTGGGTATTGGCGGTGGGGGATATGGGTGTGTGGGTATTGGCGGTAGGGGGATAGGGGGGGTGTGGGTATTGGCGGAGCGGGATAGGGGTGTGTGGGTATTGGCGGTGGGGGATAGGGGGGTGTGGGTATTGGCGGAGCGGGATAGGGGTGTGTGGGTATTGGCGGAGCGGGATAGGGGGGTGTGGGTATTGGCGGTGGGGGATAGGGGGGTGTGGGTATTGGCGGAGCGGGATAGGAGTGAGTGGGTATTGGAGGGGCGGCGGCGGGAGTGTGGGTATTCTTTAGGAGAAGGGGGGCGGGAGCGTGGGTTTTAGGGGAGGAGGGGCGCGGGAGTGTGGGTTTTAGGGGAGTTGATTGGTGAGAATGTGGGTATTAGGGGGGGGATACCTTATCGACAGCGCCGTCCGTTCCATCCCTTTGGTCAGGTGCTTCTCGCGCTCCGCCGTGTATCGGACACCTTTTTCACCTCTACATATTACTTATCCTACCCCTTTTCACACTTTTTACTTGACTCCTTATGTCTTTGACAAAACATCCTTGAATCATCCCCGCGACCCCCTACCCTTCTACGCCATCCTTCTACGTCTCCCTTCTATGTCTCCCTTTTATGTCTCCATTCTACGTCCTCCTTCTACGTCTCCCTTCTACGTCTCCCTTCTACGTCACCCTTTTACGTCACTCTACTACACCCCCCCCCTCCCACCACATCATTCACCTTTAGTCCATCTTGCATAAGAGAAACAAGAAAGAAAATAGAATAAGAAAAAAAGAGGATGCAAGGACGCGGTAGAAAATCATTTACAGAGGGGGAAAAAGAACACAAAAACATGCTGAGTGTTTCTCGCAGCCTTGGAAGGGGTCGACTGTAGGGCTTCTGTTGAATTGCTGAAGCGTACGTGTGTTGCCTCCTCCACTCTAACTCTATGACCCATTACGAAATAGGAGGTGGGAGAGGTGGAGGGGATGGAGGTGGGAGAGGTGGAGGGGATGGAGGTGGGTGAGATGGAGAGGATGAAGGTGGGAGAGGAGTAGGAGGAGGAGGTGGGTGAGGTGGAGGGGATGGAGGTGGGAGAAGTGGAGAGGATGGAGGTGGATGAGGTGGAGAGGATGAAGGTGGGAGAGGAGTAGGAGGAGGAGGTGGGTGAGGTGGAGGGGGTGGAGGTGGGAGAGGAGTAGGAGGAGGAGATGGGAGAAGTGGAGAGGAGGAGGTGGGAGAGAAATAAGGGGAGGGGGTGAGAGAGGTGGAGGGGATTGTGGTGGAGGTGGAGTAGGAGGTTTGAAAGGTGGAGGGGATGGAGATGGAGGTGAACTAGGAGGAGTGGGAATGCGAGTAGGAGAAGGAGAATAAGAAAAAGAAGTAGAAAAGGAAGAATAAGATGAATGTAACAGAGAGAAAGATGGAGATAGAGAAAAAAAAGAGTGCGAGAGAGAGAGAAAGAGGGAGAAAGAGAGAAAGACAGAGAGAGATAGAGTAATTTCCAAATCGATCGCGGAAAGAGAGAGAGAGAGAGAGAGAGAGAGGGAGAGAGATAGAGAGAGAGAGAGAGAGGGGAGAGAGAGAGAAAGATGTACTTCAAGTGCCACTTGAGAACAGGCTGCTTTCCCACGTGGCTACCGCATGGAGCTCTGGTTCATGCCTACGCGGAACAAGGAAAAAACCCGATTAGGTATCTATATATAGCCGATCCGGCAGGTCAGGCATAAAAGTTGACCTAGAGGTCAGTCAGACTCCTACACTTACTCTCCGACCAACGCGGAGCGCGCCT
>BOPN01000273.1:461156-466156 GCA_017312705.2 Penaeus japonicus
AAGTCGCCATCATGACGCAGCACCTTTACCTTATCGTCAAGCAAGCGCCCGGATCCATCCCTCCCCCCCTCCCCCTCCCCAGTCCCCCAGTCCCCTTTGCCCTCCCCGTCCCACCCTCAGTCTCACTCCCCCACCCCCCAATAAGGATCCGTAGAGGGGTGTGTGTGCGGGTGGGGGTGGAGGCGACAAGAGGGAGATGGTTGGTAAACCACGAATTAAGAGGAAGTAAACGGCAAGAGAAGTTGGCGGTCGGAATCTTCTGAGAATCAGCGTCTTCCAAGGAGGTAGAAGACGAAAAACGGAGACTCTGAGTGCGTGCGACCGCTCCCTTTGGCCGTCTTGGGCCTTTTTCTCCCTCCGTCTCTCGCCAGCCTCCAAGGGCCTCCTCCTCGACGATGGGATGAACCTCCTTCTCGTCTCACTCACACTCGTCTCCTCTTTGTATTCTTGCCCTGAGTTATCCTCTTCCTTTGGTCATTCTCTCTCTCTTCTTCCTTCTCTTCACTTTTGCCTTCCTCTTCCTCATGCTTTTTGTCTTTCTAATCCTCTGTATTCCTCTCTCTTGTCTTCTTCTTCTTCCTCTTCCGCTTCCGTTTTATTTTCTTCTTTCTCTTCTTCCTCCTCCTCCTCCTCCTCCTCCCTTATCTTCCTCTTAATCCCTCTCCTCCTTCTGTCATCTTCCACCTCCTCTTCTTTTCCTCCTCCTCCTCCCATCCTTCCCCTCCTCTAATCTTCCATCTCCTTCTCCCCCATCTTCCTCTTAATCCCTCTCCTCCTTCTCCTCTTATCTCTCATCCCATCTTCTCTTTATCCTCCTCCTCTTTCTCCTTCTTCTCTCAACTTCCTTCTCCTCCTCGTTCTCCTCCCCTTGCCCCTCATTCTCCTTCTCTCCCTCCTTATTTTCCTTCGTCTTCTTCTTCTCCATATCCTCCTCTTCCTCTTCCTCTTCATCTTCCTCTTTACTCTCGTCTTCCACAACATTTTTTGCGATAATCTCAACTCGCCACCATATCGTGTTTTTTATTTCATACATATCACATGTTTTACCACTTTTATTGATTATGTATTTGATGTTTGTATGGTGCTTAGAAGTATGATGGTCGTGGTGATAATCCTTTTTGTTGATATTATAAAGGGTGATTATCATATCCACTTATTTAATGATAATGAAGAGGAAAAAGACAGTGATGATAATGATGATATAACACGGATGCTTAAAAATAGTATCGATAATAGGGAAAACGTGATGTAAAATTCAGTGAAAACTAAGGTTAAAAACATCGTTATTGTATCAATATCGTTAACACTGGCAAGGCCCATATAATGATGTCGTTTACGATCGTTGTAAGAATAATAACGTTTATGGTGATGGTAGTGTTATTAAGGATAATCTGGATTAGGGTATTAGGTTTTTAACCTCAAGATAGGCCTATCTATACAATCCTTGTCTATTGCTGATCTTACAGAATCATACCCCTCCTCATAACAAAAAATAAGAGAGAGGGAGAGAGAGAGAGAGAGAGAGAGAGAGAGAGAGAGAGAGAGAGAGAGAGAGAGAGGTGGGGAAAAAAAAGACAGAGGCAGTGACAAAGAATTGGACAGGCAGACACATAGACATGCAGAGATGAAACACTGCAACCGAACTACCTCGCGTCATAGAGAGAGCATAAATAAGCGAAGCGACTGGGGTGTGAAAATGACAAGCTGTGTGGGTGTCGGTAGCACTAGCAGTTGAAGTGAAAGGTCACAACAAATGAATCCATTAAATGTAATTGATTTGTTAATTGACAAAATTCGGTTAGAGATGTTACTCTCTGTGAATAACTAGTACTTGAATTGGATGCAATTGTTCCGTTTTTCATATTTCATTTTGGCTTGATGACGGGAATGCATTTTAGTGGGGATAATATTTATGAGTTTCGATTTAATTAGTGGAAATTTGTGGGGAGCGCGTACTTGCGTGTGTATTAGGGGTGGGGGGGGGGGGGCAGACAGCGACAGAAACACAGAGACAGCGATAGAGACAGACAGAGAGGCAGCAACAGACAGACAGGCAGATGGACACACAGACAGACATACTGACAGAGGCAGAGAGAGAAATAGAGAAATAAAGTGAGAGTGTATGTGAGTGTGTATTGATGTGTGCCTGTGTGTGTGTCCGAGCATGTGTACGGAAGAAAGTCCAACAAACATGACCAACCAACCGACAAACCAAACGAATCTCACAAAAAAAAAATGAAAACACGAAAGCACACGCACCAGTACAAAGTCCACGAAAAATCTGGCGAATTGCGAAATAGCGAAGACCAAATTGGCGACCGGAGCGTTGCTGGCTCAGCTTGCGCAAGTCCTAGCCCCGAAAAGGCCCGTCTCCCCTCTGGCTAAACCCATTATTGCATCATGTCTCTGGAAAAGGAAAAAAACAACATGCAGACTGCTACTAATAGGGAAGCTTAGCGGTGATAGCGGAGTTTATACTACGATGGGGGAGGGAGGGAGGGAGGAGGGGTATTAGGAAGAGGTAGAAAGAGGAGGAAGGGAGTATGGAAGGATCTGAAAAGAGGAAAGGAGGATACGAGGAAGGGAGTGTGGGGCATTAGGGAGAGGTAGAAAGAGGAGTAAGGGAGTATGGAAGGATCTGAAAAGAGGAAAGAGGGATACGAGGGAGGGAAGGAGGGAGGGAGTGTGGGGCATTGGGGAGAGGTAGAAAGAGGAGGAAGGGGAATGGAAGGATGTGAAGAGAGGGAGTAGTGAAGATTAGACAAGTAGAGATAGATACCTTTATATATATATATATATATATATATATATATATATATATATATATATATATATATATAGAGAGAGAGAGAGAGAGAGAGAGAGAGAGAGAGAGATGTATATATATATATATATATATATATATATATGTATATATATATATATATATATATATATGTGTGTGTGTGTGTGTGTGTGTGTGTGTGTGTGTGTGTGTGTGTGTGTGTGTGTGTGTATGTATGTATGTATGTATGTATGTATGTATGTATGTATGTATGTATGTATGTACACACACACACACTCACTCTCTCTCTCTCTCTCTCTCTCTCTCTCTCTCTCTCTCTCTCTCTCTCTCTCTCTCTCTCTCTCTCTCTCTCACAGACACACACACACACTCTCTCTCTCTCTCTCTCTCTCTCTCTCTCTCTCTCTCTCTCTCTCTCTCTCTCTCTCTCTCTCTCTCTCTCTCTCTCTCTCTCTCTCTCTCTCTCACACACACACACACACACACACACACACGCACGCATGCGAGTTTGTGTGCATTGTGTGTATAAGCGGGGATTGGAGAGGAGGAAGAAGGGAGGAGGAAGGAGGGAAGTGAGAGGAAGGAGGAGGGAGTTGGGAGGGGGAGGAGGAAGGAATGAGGAGGGAGGTGGGAGGGGGAGGAGGGAAATGGTCGACTGCAACCACGAATTTCGCCTTTTAAATAATTCCGTTGGACTGGAGGCCCGGCGCCGAGGGTCATGTTTCTGCGCATGTATCGTGTGTATAAATCCTTTGTGCTGTAGTTTCCTCGCTGCTCGCTGGAGTCCTTTGAGAATCCTTTAGGGAAACCTGCCGTTTTCTACTTGGTTAATTTTCTGTTCTTTTGTGATAAGCTGAATCCAGCCTCGTCTTTTGTTCTTAATCGTTCTCTTTCCGGTTTCTTTTCCCTGTTTACCTCTTTTGTTCTTCACTTTGCCGTTTTATTGTTCTGTCTGTTTCCTTCTTCTCCGTCTGTGTCTATCGGTCTCTCTCTCTTTCTCTCTCTCTCTCTCTCTCTCTCTCTCTCTCTCTCTCTCTCTCTCTCTCTCTCTCTCTCTCTCTCTCTCTCTCTCTCTCTCTCTCCCTCCCTCCCTCCCTCCCTCCCTCCCTCCCTCCCTCCCTCCCTCTCTCCCTCTCTCTCCTTTCCTCTCCCCTCCTTTCCCCTTTCTGATCCTCTACCTACCTCTCTTCCAATCCCTCTCTTGCCCCTCCCACTGTCTTCCCTCCAACCCCTCCTGCGAATTCCCAACCCCAACCCGCCTTCCCCCCTACCCCCTTCCCCCTTTCCCGGCCAGGTAAATCGCGACGGAGCCCCGGCATCCTCAGCTTCCTCTCATCTCCCCAAAGACAGTGAGATGGAGAAGGGGAGGAGGGCGAAGGGAAGGGAAGAGGAAGGGGAGGTCAGAGGAGAGGAATGCTAGGGCAAGGGAGGGGAAGAGGAAGGGCCAAGGGAAAGAAGGAGGAGAGGAAGGGCGGAGGGGGAGGAGGACGAGGGAAAGGGAGGGGAAAAAGGGAGGGCGAAGGGAAGGAAGGAGGAGAGGAAAGCCTAAGGTAAAGAAAGAAGGACAGAGTGGCAGAAGGGGGAGGAGGATGAGGAGAAGGGAGGGAAAGAGAGAGGTGGGCGAGGGTAAGGGAGGAGGAGAGGAAGGCCGAAGGGGAGAAGTGAGGGGAGAGAAACGCACAATCATCAGACGGACCCACCGCATTGCCTCACTCACCTCGCTCGGTTCGCTTTCTCGGGCAACCTAAACAAGCAGGATCGGAAATGCAAATAATGTCCGACAGATCTAGTGTGAGGGAAGAGGGGGGAGGGGAGTGGGGAAGGGGAGAGGGTGGAAAGAGGAATAGAAGGAGAGAGAGATGAAATAGAGACGGAGGGTGAGGGGGAAGTGTTTGTTTTCTAGGGGGGGTAAGAGGGAAAGTGGGAGGAAAGAATGAATGGAGGGAGGAAGGAAGGAAGGAGGGAAGGAAGGTAGGAAGGAAGGAAGGAACGATGGAAGGAAGGAAGGCAAGAGGAAGGAAGGTGGGAGGGGGGAGGGAAGAATGAGATTCTGGTGGTATTTTTTAGTTTTGTGAATATGATTTATCGTTATGTAAAATGAGATAACCCTCTTTGAATGAAGAAATTGCGACAAGGAAAGGTTGAACAGAAGTGTGAATAGCTGTGTGTTCCTGCGTGCATGTATTATGTGTGTGTGTGCTTGTGTGGCTGCGTG
>BOPN01000273.1:478656-483656 GCA_017312705.2 Penaeus japonicus
CTTCTTCTTAAATCTCTAGCCTATCTCTCATCCTGATCCTCTCTTCCTCCCTCCCTTTCTTCCTCTCTTCCTCCCTCCCTTTCTTCCTCTCTTCCTCTCTCCCTCCCTTCCTCCGTCCTTCCCTGCCATGTATCCATCCATCCATCAATCCATCCACCTATCCATCCATCCACCCATCCTTCCATCCATCCACCCATCCTTCCATCCATCCATCCATCCATTCATCCATCCATGGAATA
The DNA here is from genome assembly GCA_017312705.2 of Penaeus japonicus. Classification (NCBI taxonomy): domain Eukaryota; kingdom Metazoa; phylum Arthropoda; class Malacostraca; order Decapoda; family Penaeidae; genus Penaeus; species Penaeus japonicus. The sequence goes on from BOPN01000273.1 coordinate 478,896, forward strand.
AGAGGAGAGGCCTGGGACGAGGGGGTGGAATGGGGAGAAGGGACGGGGGTGGGGGGGTTAGAAGGTAGAATGGGGAGAGGGGGGGAGAGAGGGGGGAGGGGGTGTTGGGAATGACGTGTTAACCTGGACCTTTAATTTCCATCGAGTGCCACGAGTGCCTACTTGCGAGTCACGAAGGGGAAGGCACTGTTGCCAGCTTAATTGTGTCGTTTTGTCGCTTAGGTTGGAAGTCTCGACGAACATTTTGTTCTATTATTTCTTTTGATATTTCTTCAACGAGTCGTTTTTCTTTCTTTCTCTCTTTTCTTCTTCTTATTTTTGTTGTTATTACTATTATTCATATTATTATTATTGTTACTATTAATGTCACTGTAATTGTTGTTATCATCAGCAGCATCATCATCAATATCATTATTATCGCCATCGCTAACATCATGATAATCATTATTTCCAATATCATTAACATTATTAAAATTAATGAAAAGACGAATTAAGGTATACATAGCAAAAGAAATATAAAGTTATCTGATTACGCATACAAAAAAAAGAACGAAATGAGATAAGAAAGAAAGCACTAACAGTTTTGATCCTTCCGAATCCACCAAAGCGCAAGCGATTATGGACGCTAATGACGTGGCGTTTTGGCTTTTTAATGAGATGCTAATTACAACAATTAACAGATCTAATCAGAATCTTGAAATTATCTTTCCGGAGCGACGGCTGGTCATCATCTTGTCGCTCGTCGCTCGTTGTCTGACTTCGTCGAGGGAGAGGGAGAGAGAAAAAGTGAGTGTGAGTGTGAGTGTGAGAGAGAGAGAGAGAGAGAGAGAGAGAGAGAGAGAGAGAGAGAGAGAGAGAGAGAGAGAGAGAAAGAGAAAGAGAGAGAGAGAAAGGGGGGAGGGGCGAGAAGAAAGGGAAGGAGAACGAATGACGGAAAAGGCGTGGGCGAAGGAGAGAGAGCGGGGGAGAGCCAGAGACAGACACAGACAGAAAAAGAATGAGCAGAATTAGATAATAGAGTAAAGAAGTACAGAAGAAAGGAAAAGAAGACCAAGAAAATGAAGTCATAACATTTAACATATTTTTCTCCCAGAAGGAATGCCCTCAATGAAGTGCATTCTCGAGCCGAAAGGACAACGGAGGGAGTGGGTGGGGGTCGGGTGGGCTGGGGTGGTGTGGGTCGGGGTGGGTGCGGGTGGAGCAGGGGGGGTGGTCGAGGTGGTGATGGCGGAGGCGACAGCCGAAGCCACGACTATTTTTATGATAACAGCGAAAGTTCTCGAAGAAATACTCGAAATCGCCTTCTTTTGTGTGGGGGAATTGGCGTAGAAGAGGAAGAAAGAGAGAGAGAGAGAGAGGGAGAGAGAGAGAGAGAGAGAGAGAGAGAGAGAGAGAGAGAGAGAGAGAGAGAGAGAGAGAGAGAGAGAGCGAGATCGGGGGAGAGAAAGAGCGGAGGCAGAGGTAGAAGGTAGGAGGGCGTAGGAAGGAAGGAGAGAGAGAGAGAGAGGAGGACAAGGACAGAGACAGAGAGACATAAAGGATGAAAGAGAGAGGGACAGACCGAGAAAGAGAAACAGAACCAGAAACGAGAGAACTGAACAAAATGTGCTCGAGTGAAGAGAGAGAAAATGTTAAAAAAAAGGCAAAGGTTGCGAAAACTCCCTCCTATCGGCGAGGAAGATGACATGAAAAGGTCACGGGGAGGAAAAAACACATTTAAATCTAGGATATTCACTCTGAGAAGGAAACCTTTTCAGGTACTCGACTTTTTCAGTTTGTTAGGATGGAGAAAGACAGAGAGAAAGAGAGAGAGAGGAGGGGGCAGAGCGAGGAACAGAGAGACAGAGGGAGGAGAAGAGAAAGAGAGAGATGAAGATGAAGATGAAGATGTTAGTACAAAACTTATGGCGGAATGCGAGCGAGATCGAGGCCGTTTGTTAGCTAGGCGTCTCGGCTCCCGTGGTATTTTTCTCCGGCGGCTCCAGTTAACAAAGTGAATTATCAATCGGATGATCTCGGCAACCTTCGATTTTTCTCGCCGTGGCTTTCTTCGCCTCCTTCTCGGTGTGGCACTTGGATAATGACGTTGGTTCTCTTTCGTTTTCTCTCTTTCTCTCTCACTCTCTCTATAAATTTCTTTTATTTTCCTTTCTCTCTCTCTTGATTCCGTTCTTTTACACACACACACACACACACACACACACACACACACACACACACACACACACACACACACACACACACACACACACACACACACACACACACACAAATCCAAAAGTCGGCCATAGTAAACAAGCACATGCAGTGTTAATTAAACGACTAAAGGCCATTTTTGCACCTGTAAGTCCATCCTGTAAGTCAGCTGATGAAAGCGAAATTAGAAAGTCGACAGTGTGGATAAGGGCGGATATTGATTTTGTAATGTAATTTCTGTCATTTGCAGAATATTGGGACGGAGGAGGGGGGGATTGCCAAAGGAAAGCGGTTTAACCAAGTTTATGCTTGTTATTTTTGTTGGTTATGGTTATCATCATCATCATTCTTACATTTTATTATCATTATTATAACGATAATAATAATAATAATAATAATAATGATAATAATGATTATTATTATTATTGTTCGCATCATTATTACCCTTTTGATTGTTGTTGTTGTGTTTCTTATTGTTGTTGCTGTTTTTCTTCTTCTTCTTATTATTATTATTATTATTATAATAATTATTATTATTAATATTATTATCATCATTATCATTACTATCATCATCATCATCATCATTGTCAATTATTAATATTATTAACTGGCAATGTCACCATTGCTAGTTTGATTACTAGATCATTATTACTTATAATTTCTGTTATGATTAACGTTATCGCATTTTGCCATATCTTTTTTCTAATTGTTATTAGCGATAATAAGAATATGAATAGGAATATTCAAAGCGTTTATGTTACTATAAATTCCAGGCCGGTCGTTAGCGAACATCTTTTAAAACATGAAAGCAGCAGCTTCTTTAAGCGGCCGAAGACTTCGTGAGAGAGGGGGAAATGTGAGCCATAGAGGCACCTCGCAGACACTTGGCAGCCATATTGGGGCTCCCGCTCTATGGAAAGGCGCGACCGATGATGGCACCAACGCACACGGCGGTGGCAGCTCTATCGGAGGGAGGGAGGGAGGGAGTGAGGGAGGGAGAGGGGAGGATTGGGGAACAGGCGGGTAAGGGTGGAGGAGGGGGGAGGGTGGGAAAGGGAGGAAGGGGATAAGGGCGGAGGGGGGAGGAGGAAAGAGGTAGGAGGAGGGTCAGGGGTGGGGGGAAGTGAAAGGGTTAAGGACGGAGTGGTGGGTATTGGAGGAGGGATGGGGATGAATGGGGCAAGGACGGAGGGGGAGGAGGAAAGAGGTAGGAAGAGGGTAGGTGGTAGGGGAAGGATGAGGAAGCTGGTGGAAAGTGCTGACGAAAAGGCGGGAGTGAAAAAGGGAAAGAGGAGAGAAGAGGGGAGGAGGGGTGAGGAGGGGACGAGTACAAAGGAGGCGTAGGAGTAGGAGGAGGAGAAGAAGAAGGAGAAAGAGAAAGAGAAGGAGGAGTAGGAGTAGGGGTAGGAGTAGGAGTAGGAGGAAGAGAAGAAGAAGAAGAAGAAGAAGAAGAAGAAGAAGAAGAAGAAGAAGAAGAAGAAGAAGAAGAAGAAGAAGAAGAAGAAGAAGAAGAAGAAGAAGGAGGAGGAGGAAGGGGAGGAGGGAAATGACGAGAAAGAGGGGGAAAGGAAGAGGATGGAAGTGAAGAGGGAAGAGACCTAAAAGAAGAAAGAGGAGGAGGAGAAGCGGAGGAAGAAGGAGGAGCAGCAGAAGGAGAATAAGACCAAGAAGGAGGAAGGGGACCCACTAGGGCCGAACGAGGTGGTCCTCCTGCGGCACAAAGCCTGACTCTTGGCCCAATATGTCATATGTATGGAAATTTTTCCTATAGAACATAACCTGGTGAATGCGCGGGTCGTCCAGTGAGTGTTAAGGAGAGAGGAGGGATAGGAAGGGAGGGAGGGAGGAAGGGAGGAGAGAAGAATGAAAGGGGATGGGGAGAGGAAGGGAGGGAGGGATGAAAGGGGGGGGGGGGTGAGAAAGGGAGGGACGGATGAAAGGGAGGGGGGAGGATAAGGAAGTATAGCAAGAGAGGACTCGAGGTACTGGGAAATTGTCATGAACGTTAACATTCATCCACCCATCCATCCATCCATCCATCCATCCATCCATTCTTCCATCCATCCAGAGAAGGAGAGAGAGAGAGAAGAAGAGAGAGAAAGAGAAGAAGGGAGAGAAAGAGAGGAAGAAAGAGAAAGAGAAGAAGAAAGAGAAAGAGAAGAAGAGAGAGAGAGAAGAATTGAAAGAGCGAGAGAAGAATAGAGAGGGAGATAGAAGAGAGAGAGAGAGAAGATATATATATATATATATATATATATATATATATATATATATATATATATATATATAGAGAGAGAGAGAGAGAGAGAGAGAGAGAGAGAGAGAGAGAGAGAGAGAGAGAGAGAGGGAGAGAGAGAGAAGAGAGAGAGAGAGAGAACCACTATAGGATACCGAGGACTCTCCCTTGTGATTTATACTAATCGTCCAACTCTCCTTTATAACACGTTCTCCGCGGGAATTCCTCGTCCCGATTCTCACCATATTTGGGGAACTACTCTGCTGAAATGAGGTCAACATTGATCAGATTCAGACAGAGAAATTATTTTCCTGTAAATCATTTTCCGC
>BOPN01000273.1:496156-498656 GCA_017312705.2 Penaeus japonicus
CTGCGGCCTGGCTGCGCAGACTCAGCTGGAAGAACGTTACGCGAGGTCAGGTGACCCAATCATGTCCGGTCGGGTGAGAAACACTCCACTTTCTTTTGATTTACGTCACAGGGAGTCACGTCAGATTGTTCTCGTAAAGTCGGATTTTTTCTTGATTTGCGGATGTAGTATTTGTGATTTTTCCTTTTTTGGGGGGGGGCGTCTATTCGTATGCGAAAACACGTTGTTGCTTTTTTTTTCCTTGATATGAATACACCTCAATATCGAATGGAAATGTTTCTTCATTTTTTCCCCAATAATCTCTCCGTCGATCTGTGATTATCTTTGTGTCGTTTTCATTTTCTTTGTATCTTTCTTCTTTTCTTAATGTTTTTCATTTTCTTTTTCTATATTTCTTCTCATTTTTTTTATATTTCTTTTCCTTTTCTTTTATCTTATTTCTTGTTATCTCTCTACTTTTGTCCCATCAGCTGATCATTGTTGAGAGAGTTTGAAAGAAAGAAAGAAAGAAAGGAAGATAGAGAAAGATAGAAACAAAGAGAAAGAAAGACTGAAAGAGAGAGAGAGAGAGAGAGAGAGAGAGAGAGAGAGAGAGAGAGAGAGAGAGAGAGAGAGAGAGAAAGAAAGAAAGAACTATTCTCTTTGACTGCCCTGCGAGAGTAAACATGGCGCCTGAAAAAAAAATCAATCGTTCAGTTAGGAAGTTTCGAAAGTTTCTTGAATCCAGCGGTTATCTGACGCTGTTGTTTGCATGGCAGGCTTTGTTTGTTGTGTGTGCGTGTGAGAAAGAGAGAGAGAGTGAGAGAGAGAGAGTGAGAGTGAGAGTGAGAGAGAGAGTGAGAGAGAGAGAGAGAGAGAGAGAGAGAGAGAGAGAGAGAGAGAGAGAGAGAGGGGTGGGGAGGTATAAAGAAGAAAAAATCACGAGTAGATGGGTATGGGAAAGAGAACGGAAGTGGAGGGCTGTGGTGGCGGAAGTGACTGGGAGAACAAGAAAGAGGAGAGGGAGTAGGATTAAGCTGAGGTAGAGAGGGAGGAAGAGATAGAAGAAGAGGAGGAGCAGGAGGAGGAGGAGGAGGAGGAGGAGGAGGAGGAGAAGGAGAAGGAGGAGGATGGGGAGGGGAGTGAAGGTGGAAGTGGAGGAGGAGGTGGAGGAGAAGGAGGAAGAGGTGGAGGAGAAGGAGGAAGAGGTGGAGGAGGAGGGGGAGGGGGAGGAGAGAGGCGAAGGAAGAGGGCAGAAGAGATGAAACACAAAGTAACAATCAGCTGTAAGTCCACTACACTTATCGATCTTCTTTGGCCATTGATCGCGCCCTTTCTCTGGCTGCCAAGTAAAGGGTTTCTTTTGTTTGTCCTGGACGATACGCACGCACGCGCGTGCACACACACACACACACACACACACACACACACACACACACACACACACACACACACACACACACACACACACACACACACACACACACACACATACAAACACAAACACACAAGCACACACAAACATACACAAACACAAACACACAAGCATAAGCACATACAAACACAAACACGCCCCATATATATACTCGCTGGTGACGACCGCGGTGCCTGATATATTTCAGGACATCGATCCGTGTGTTGTTGTCAGTGGGAGAGCGCATGTTGCTAAGTATAAATTGTTGTCGTTCAGGTACGTTTCCATTATTAAATGTCTGCCAAATAGCCATTACATTTCGAAATTTGTTTACGATCATACTCGCTTTCGGTTGTGCGTGCGTACATGTGCACTGTACTGCTTGCACTTACACTAATGGTAAAACACACATAACCCCCCCGCATATATATATATATATATATATATATTATATATATATATATATATATATATATATATATATATATCTGTGTGTGTGTGCGTGTGTGTGTGTGTGTGTGTGTGTGTGAGAGAGAGAGAGAGAGAGAGGAGAGAGAGAGAGAGAGAGAGAGAGAGAGAGAGAGAGAGAGAGAGAGAGAGAAAGAGAAAGATGGAGGGGGTGGGTGGCGGAAAAGGGAGACAAGAGGGGAGGAGGGAAAGAGAGAGAGGGAGATGGAGAAGGAGAGGGAGAGGGAGAAAGAGAGAGAGAGAAAGAAAGAAAGAGAAAGAGATAGATACACAAACACACACACAGCAACATACAACGCCTAGATGAGCGTTCCCTATTCATGATATGACATGAATATTAAAATATTCTGATACGGCGCTAAGTCCCAGGGCCTGAATTGGCGAGGGCTGTGCGTGCGACCATTTATAAGGACACACGTAAGAGCCTGCCTACAAGAAGCCTAGTTCCGGGTCCCCTGTGTGTCGTGATAACAGTAGCCTGGAATTATGCCCTTGTCATGCCATGCTAATGAGATAATTACTTAAGCCTTTTGGCAGGGAGGGTTTCAACAGGGAAGGGATGGTAGGCTCGACAGGGGCAAGAAGGGGGCTGAGAGGAGCATTTGGCAGGGATTACGTTGAGGGTAGAAGAACGTAGGG
>BOPN01000273.1:513656-528656 GCA_017312705.2 Penaeus japonicus
TATTATTATTTTTTTATTTATTTATTTATTTTTTTTAGTAAGTGATCTGTATTTGTCAAAATTACCATCCTCGTTACCGTCATCTTTTTATACAGTCATTAGTATTAATCTAACGATCATCATTTTTCTGATCTTGATTATTTATATCATCATCATCGTTAACAATCACAATCACAGTCATCATAATCACTATCATCATCATCTTTATCGTCATTATACCAATGCAGGCTATATGTGCGAATAGGATTTTTTTTTTATTTATCTGGGCATCTGAGTTCAATCCCACACGCGGAAGAGGTGAGCGACGGAGCCACGGGGTTAGGGGGAGGGGAGGGGGAGGGAGGATTCGGAGGTGAATGTTGGAAATGTGAAAAGTTTTAATAGTAGAGTTTCATATTTCAGTGCACATAGTCCTTCTGCCGCGGGGTTTGACTCTGTCAATATATGTCTATTCGTCTAGCCTATTCACCTGTTTACTATTTTCTCTTTCTCCATTACTTCTATCTTTCTCCTTTCTTTATATCTTGTTTTCCCTCTTCCTCCTTTCTTTCTTTATCTTTTCTTACTTTATCTCCTTTGCTCCTTTCTCTCTATCTCCTTTTTTTGTCTCTTTATCTCCTTCTCCTTTCACTCTTTCTCTCAGATTCCTTTCCTACTCTCTTTCTCTCCGTTTCTCCTTCGCGGGCGATCACGCGGAGAGCCGCAGGCCGCGCGTCATCACTATTTATTGTGCGGATATTCAAGCTCGTTTCCGCGGCCTTCCTGTGCGATCTGGGTGGAGTGGTAGGGGGGGGGGGAGAGGAGGGGTAAGGGAATAGGGGGAGGCTAAGGGGAACTGGTATGGCTTTGTGGAGAAGGGGATTGGGACTAGAGAAGAAGGGGGGGGAGGGGGAGAATGCGGGGGAATGAGGGTTTGTGGGTACTTTCTATCTAAGCTTATGATTCTTATTTTCTCTCTCTCTCTCTCTCTCTCTCTCTCTCTCTCTCTCTCTCTCTCTCTCTCTCTCTCTCTCTCTCTCTCTCTCTCTCTCTCTCTCTCTCTCTCTCTCTCTCTCTCTCTCTCTCTCTCTCTCTTTCTCTCTCTTTCTCTCTCTTTTTTCTCTCGCTCTTTCTGTCTTAATGATATTCTTATATTGTTTCCCTTTCTGTCTGTGTTTTTTTCTCAATCTATCTACCTCTCTATCTATCCATTTACTCGTTTATCTATCTTCTCCCTCTTTATAATTCATTAACGGTTTGTCTCTCTTGTTTCTCACCCACCTATCTATAGTTTCTATCTCTTTCATAGTTTTTTTCTTTTTCTCTCTCCTTTTCCATTTGTCTCTCCTGATCATTTTATAATTTTCCCATTATCATCATGATTATCATCACCATCAATAATCATTACATGCACAGTGTCCACAGTTTTCATCATCATCCTTATTTTTAGCATTATCTTCAGTAAAACTATCATGACTACAGCTTTATTATCGTAATCTTTGTCCTTTTTACCCGCGTTATTAAATGGCATTATTTACGTTGGCTAATTTTATGCTGTGAATTTGAAGCCTTCCGTATTTTCGCAGTTGTCAAAGAAGTTGCAAAGACACTCGAAGGCGATTTCAAAAGCTCAGAAGTGTTGATGGCGGGTGTTCGTTATCACACGGCCGGGTAGAGAAAAGAGGGAAGCACACTGCCAATGGCAATATCCATTATATTCAAAAGCGTTTTACGGAAAAAAATGAAAAGATTATATTCTGTTTATATTGCATGGTGTTGGCGCGGGTCCTGTTGCGAGCTCACACGAGGCGCTGGTAATGTGCTCCACATGCACGCTCATTGCATGATGGCGTGATAACCTTCGGTGCGTTGGTTGGATAGGATGAGAACAGGGTTTCTTTTTTAATCTATCTATCTATCTATATTTTTTAATTCTCTTCTTCGTTCATTACTCTGTCAAATTCTATCTTGTTTTCACGCTTTTTCTCTCTCGCTCGCTCTATCTCTCGCCTTGTCTCTCTCTCTCTCTCTCTACTTATCTCTCTCTCTCTCTCTCTCTCTCTCTCTCTCTCTCTCTCTCTCTCTCTCTCTCTCTCTCTCTCTCTCTCTCTCTCTCTCTCTCTCTCTGTCTACTTATCTCTATCCTCTCTCTCTCTCTCTCTCTCTCTCTCTCTCTCTCTCTCTCTCTCTCTCTCTCTCTCTCTCTCTCTCTCTCTCTCTCTCTCTCTCTCTCTCTCTCTCTCTGTCTATCTATCTCTCTCATTTCTCTCTCTCTCTCTCTCTCTCTCTCTCTCTCTCTCTCTCTCTCTCTCTCTCTCTCTCTCTCTCTCTCTCTCTCTCTCTCTCTCCCTCCTCTCCCTCCTCTCTCTCCTCTCTCTCCTCTCTCTCCCTTCCTCTCTCTCTCTCTCTCTCTCTCTCACACACACACACACACACACACACACACACACACACACACACACACACACACACACACACACACACACACACACACACACACACACACACACTTTCACTCTGTCTCTGTCTCCCTCTCTCCCTCTCACAAATAGATGGGCTTTCTAAGACCACTAAATTAGTTCATCCAACTTCGCAAATAATACTGTACTGAATTCATGCGTGTTTGAATATATCGTGTTTGTTTATCCAGCATGGGAAAAATAACACAGGGATACGAGCCAGGGTACGATATTCCCCACTCCGACCCGCAGAACAGCTGTTTTGGATGATAACTGAACCAAGAGGAACATCTGTAGTACATATCTTGTTGTTTATTAACTCTTATAGTACGCGCATTGTAGGCGAAATGGGAGGATGATTACAGAAGAGTGAGCGAGGATAAGAAGGAGAAAGGGGGGAAGGAGGTAAATTCATGAGTGAGTGAATACACGAGAGAAGGAGGGGGAGGAAGGAAGAAAATTTATGAATGCGTGAATAGCAGTGCACTTTCCAATTGCGTTTTTTTTATAACATACTGTAGCATTTGCTTTAGCTCTTATAGTCCTTTTACTCTGCGGACATAAATTCCATCTTTCATTTCTCGTTATTCATTATTTATTACTATTCATTATTTTATTATCCCATTGCTATTTATTCCAATGTCACATTTCATTACTATTCATTTTCATGTCACTTTCATTGCTATTCATTTTCATGTCACTTTCATTACTATTTATTACTTTAACAAATCTTATTTTTCATTGTCCAGGTCAAATAAATGGTAGCGTTTGGCCCTTTTCATAAACATTTTAGGCCTGAGAGTCAAACATGCTGATATTGTTTTATAAATAATTTACAAAAATAAAATGGCATATAATACTCGGCTCGAAATAAAATACCAAAGTTAATATGAAACAAAATAAAAGGGTTCTAGGAAAAACTCAGCATACGGGTTCTGTATTTTACTATAGGAGTGACAGCTTACATAAACACAATCAATATAAAAACAATACCTTAATATAAACTGCCGCCTCTGTAGCCTCCGATGTCGATTCACCGTCTCACAGAAAATACGTATAAAATATATAAAAGATGAACTTAAACAATGTAAAAATTAATATTTAATGATGTTTCTATTATGGCGTCTCTGGTCCGTGTGGCGGTTCTGTCGCTATTGTTCTTACGTGCGCATTTTCAGTTGCGCAGTGACGTCACCGCAAATCGCATTTTAAGCAAAGAGGGCGCTTTTATCCTGCGCTACATAGTGTGCTTATTCTCCCTATGCTTAATTAAGTTATAATATTCATGTTGGTTGGAAAGGTAATGCCGTATCTATTACATCGGTATTTCAGTCTGCGCAGCCGCACAGAGGGCACCCTCTCCCCTTGCTCCCAAGCACAGTCGTTTTCTTTGCGGGGGGCCTTCGAAAATTCACTCGCTACAACCCCTCCCATGGCCCGGGAGTGAAGGTCGGGGCGTCGCCTCCACTCGTCCTCGAGTCTCGGATAAATCCCTAGGTCCGCTCCGGGCCCGCCCATTCCTCAGGCGACTTGGCGCAGATTTCGACGAAACCATAACGGGGATCACGGCGACGAGACGACCCTTCACGCTCCCAACTCTCATCCAACTGCTAACGGAACGCCCCTCATCTTCCACATCAATCTCGGCCAATCATCACTCTTGTCATGGAACACGTTCGGCAGGCAGACAGGACGGAAACAGCCACCATAATCTGGAAATACTAAAAACGACATCCGGAAATCTAGAACCCTCGTGACGGCTTCCTCGCATCGACAGGACCTGCAAATATTTAAGGATTGTAATTATAAAGGGCATGTTCACTGAGCCGGCCCCTAAAGTAAAATAACATGAACCCGTTAAAACTGAATAACACTGGCTAAATAAAACAAACAAAAACATTAAAACCGACTACAGGACCAGAGACTAAAAATAAACCTAAAACTATAAAACTGAACTTATAAAAGAATAATGATAATAAAAGCAGACATACAAAAAATGTGAACATAAAATGTACAGAAATAAGAGGGAATAAAATATGAAGGTAAATAAGAGTAATAAAACATCAAAAGGATTAAAAGGTAAAAGCGGGTAAAAAGTTGAGTAAAAGAAATAGATAAAAGATAAAACTATGAAATAAGGCTAGGGAAAATAAAGTAGAGTAGAAGATAAAACGAAAAGACGAGTGGAAGGTAAACATAGGTAAAACATTAGGTACAGAGATACATATAAATATAATAGATTATATACACAGGTAGGCACTCTGCTCCTCATCTGGGACGCACAGCTGATAAGAGTAACACTTCATCAGGGTCTCTTTCAGAGTCTTCACATTGCTGCTCTATGGTACTCTCTTCCCTGGGTGAATCCACAAATACTAATTCCTCAAAAGTTCTAAAAGGTTTGATTTGATTTGCGTGCAGCCTACGCTCTTTATATGGGGAATCCACATCCCTGGTGATATACGTCACTGGTCCAATTCGCTTCAGGATACGAGCAGGACCATCCCATCGAGACCCAAGAGTCTTCCGAGGTCCACTCAGCCTGCGGAAGTTACGATATAGGACTAACATGCCGACATCCATCTCTGGAGCTTTTCTACCCTTTTTATTATACTGCCTTGCCCAGGTTTCTTGAGCACGACGTGACGTTTCAATGGCCACATGACGAGCTTCTCTCAAGGAGTCACTGAAGTGTTTGGCAGAGTCAGTTGCAAAGGTTACCTCGTTGGAGAGGCCAACTGGAAAGTGACCATGATGACCCATTAGCAAATAAAGAGGTTGGTCGCCTACTGACCGATGAAACGCACTATTCAGTGCCAATCTGACTTGCGGTACGTACTGGTGCCAATCCAAAGGGTGCCGTTCGGTTAAGGTTGCCAGGGCTTCCTTAACTACCCAGTTAAGAACCGCTCTACCATCCCATTTGCTTGTGGATGACATGCTGTAGTGAGATGGGTTTTCGTCTGAACTATATCACAAACCTGCTGGAACAATCTGCTTGTAAATTCACAGCCACCATCAGTTTGAATAAGACGTGGAGGACCAAATAGTGTTATGAAGTCTTTAATATAGGCATCAGCTACAACCTCAGCTTCTTTAGATGGAAGTGGAATCAGCTGCAGGTACCGAGAAAGGTGGTCTATTATTACCAGTATATACCTCAATCCACTGCTTGATTGGCCACAGTCAACAAAGGTCAGCCAGCTTTTCCAATGGTGTAGATACCTGCGGAGCACTGGCCAAGTGGTGCCCTGTGTGGTGTTCCTTTTCGTCGTTGGCATGTTGGACAGGCTGAAACATAGGCACAACATCTCGCATCATATTTGGAAAATAAAACAGATCATGAGCTTCTGGTATGTCCTGAAAATACCTGGATGAGATGCAAGGCTATCATGAGAGCGAGCTTAAGGGCAGCCTTCCGGAGAACCTTCGGAACCACTAGTTGGTGAACTACGTGAGCAGGGTATTGTTGAAGATGGTAGAGAACTCCGTTTTGAAGTGTGAACTCACTGAGGGAAAGGGGGATCTTCCCTTTCGGCAAGTTCTTCTCCTCTAAGTAATTGATTACTTCTTGCCAAATAGAATCTTTCACCTGTTCTTCGCGCATGGTCGTTGGGTCGACATTGGTAAGGTCTATTTGTGCAACTGAACGGGATAACATATCAGGAACACGATGCTGGATCCCCTGCTTGTAGATCACTTTAAACTGGTAGTGTGAGAGCTCACAAGCCCATCTTGTCAATACGAGGAGCTTTTTGTCTTTCGTGTAAAGATGAACGTAAGAGGCCGGTGATCTGTATACACGGTAAATTGGCGACCATATATGTATGGATCAGCTCACTCTCACATACAACAACAGCCAAGGCCTCGGCATCTGTCGCAGAATACCTGGTCTCGGGTCCACGAAGTTTCCTGGAGAAATAAGCAACAGCTGCTGGGTTACCTTCTCCATCTCTCTGCATAAGGCAAGCACCGATGGCACTTTGTGATGCATCTGTGTGAACTTCAAAAGGGTCTTCAAATCGAGGCTTACGCAAGACAGGTGCTGACACGAGCTTTTCCTTTAAGTTGTCAAAGGCTTTCTGCTCCTTCTCTCCCCAACTAAATGAATGGTCTTTTCGGGTGAGTTGCGTGAGAGGTGCTGCAATGGCTGCATACTTTGGAATATGCTTCCTAAAGAAACCTGTTGCCCCTAAGAATCGTCGCACACCCTTGGCATTGCGGGGTGGTCCCATTTCTTTAATACTCTGGACCTTCTCTGGGTCAGGCAAAATTCCTGCTGGGGTGATCTTAAAACCCAAGAACCGAAATTCTTGCACAGCAAATTCGCACTTCGCCATATTCAACTTATTTAGCACAGTCCAATAGCTTCAGTGTTTCTTCCAGTTGCCACAAGATGGTAGCAAAATCTCGGCTATATACGACGACGTCGTCCAGGTATGCAAGTGTGGAGACAGGACCACATTCATCGCCCTCTGGAAAGTAGTGGGAGCTGTAGAAAGTCCAAATGGCATCCGGCGAAACTGGAAAAGGCGGTATCCATCGCTAAAGGCAGTTTTGGGTCTGTCAGCAGGCTCTACAGGTACAGACCAATAAGCAGACCTGCTGTCAAGAAGCGTAAACACCTGTGTGTCCCGAAGTTCGTCGACCAGCTCGTCAATTCTTGGAAGAGGATAGGTATCGGCAACTGTGACAGCATTAAGGTTGCGGTAATCGACACAAAACCGCACACTGTTGTCCTTCTTCCTAACAAGCACAACCGGTGAGAGCCATGGAGATGTTGACGGTTCTATGATCCTTGCACGTAACATCTGGTCACACTCCTTTCGTATCTTCAGCTTTGCAGATTCTGGGAGCCTCCACTGCCGAGTGCAGATAGGTGGCGTGTCACCTGTGACAATCTTGTGTGACACTCCAGGAACTAAACCCACCTGGGTTTTATCACCAGAGAAGAGAGACGAGGAAACTTGGAAAGAACTTGCATTATCTGTTCCCTCTCTACAGCAGCCAGGTGTCCTAAGGATGGGTCCGATGCCGTTTCTACCCCATCTGCCTCGATTAAAGCTGCCTCAGCAACAGCACTTTCATGCAAAGCAGCATCAATCTTCACTACAGTATCGGTAGGTGGTAGCACGTGGCAGATTTCAGCTAAATCTTCTTCAGGATCTGTTAGCTGAAGACCATGAAAACTATCAAAAACATCTTCCTCCCAGGCAAAATCAGCTTCCTCTTCCTGGTCTCCTAGATCTCCACATATAGAGCCCTCATGTGTGTCATTCACAGCAGTTGATGGGTTCACTGTAGGCAGAGAAGCATGTTCACCAATGTCAGTTTCAGGCACCAATCTTACCTCCTCAGCAGTACAAAAATGAGCCCCATTCTTGAGTATAACAGGCTTTGCAGAGAAGTTGACAACGAAAATAGAGCACATTCCTTTAACAGGATTTACCAACGTGCGTGGCACCTCAAGCACTGATGTACTGCTGGTGATTAATACAGACTTGCCATTAAAAGCAGAAGGAATGCTGCATGGCACATAAACCCCTGATCGCGCCAGACAAACAGTCCTGCTTTTGGGTGCAAGACGAGTTGTTGCAGGGTGCACACTCTTCTGAATAAAAGATACCAGGGCCAAGGATTCTCCAGCTTCGTAATCAATAGGATAAACCATACCATCAAGATGAAGAAAAGCTTCCTGCGCTTGCAAACTATGAATAATCTTATAATCAACCCTCCTTAACAAGTCTGTACCAATAAGCATATCTCCTGGGAAAGATACACCATCTACAACCATAACCCTGTGATAGAGCTTTCTCCCCGGTCTCAGCCAAATCTCCACATCCATTTCCTCCAAAACAGCAAGCTCCTTTCCCGAGACTCCCTTGAGCCCTCTAGCTGCAACATGCGTCCTGCGAGGTAGTAGTCGCGACATAGCGTCTTTCTTCAACAAGGTGACCTGGCTTCCTGTGTCGATAAATGTAAGAAAGCTCTGCCCCTCAACCTTCAGTATAATTGTCGGTCTGCCACTAAACGGTTTGGTTGTCTGCTGTTTCTCGTTCAGGGCGGAACACTCTGGAACCCTGCAGACTTGGACGTCCTCCCGACGCGGCGGATCCGTTCCGTTGGGAGGAGTTAAGAAAGGGACACTCCTACGAGTACCTTCACGCTGACAAGCCCAACAGGTTGTTCTCCTACGAAGCCGATCCATGTGCCGTGGTGGTCGTCGAGGGGGTGGGGTAAGAATTAAAGCAGACCTGTCGAAAGGATGAGAGGCGTCTTCATCAATTGCAGCGCTCTAGACGAAGCACGTGCGCCCGAGGGGTATAAACAGGGTGGACCTTCATCTTCTGCTCTGATTCCTACACGAGCATTCCATACGCGTTGTGCTGTGTCAATGAGATTTTGAAGTGGTCCATTTTCAGAGAGGGCGCACATCTCACGTAACCATCCAGGTAATCCCTGCAGAAATACCCTTCTGATAAGTTCATCTGGTTCTTAATAGCCTCAGGATAATCCCGAACACCTTGATATACAGCTCCCTCAAGGGCCACGTAGAAATCAAGAGGAGCCTGTCCACTCATAACCTCTTCTCGTATAACAGACGGAAAAAGTCACTGGAGGAGCACGTTCCCCGAAACTTCAGTCGCAGCTTGGCCTTGAATTCTGACCATAGTGTAATCGTGTCAAAGGCAGGGCTGTTGATTATAAGATCAGCTGGTCCTCTGCAGTGTGCTCGAGCATTCCGAATGAAATTCTCCTCAGTTGGTGGGCGAGAGAGATTTTCTATCTGACGGATCCAGCTTTCAACTTCCTGGTTGCGGCGAAGAGGCTGCGATGCAGACGTCTCAGCTGAAAACTTCGGAATGGACTCCCTCTCGACTACCACAGAAAGGGATGTTGGAGGCGGGTTATGGTGCACATCTATGGGAGTTGAATGGTGCTGACGAGATCGAGGTCGATCAGGTAAATTGGACCTCTCAGCAGGTACAGGTGTTTGGCGGGGAGTGGCATTAGAGGAAAGGCTTGGAGTGATGACACGGAGAGCTTCCCTGAGAGAATTGTTGGCTTCTGCCATCATATCTCGATCTTGCTGAGCTCGGTTTTCAAGTGCGGTCCTTGTTTCCCGGAGTGCTAGACGGTCCATCTCGGCTGCTTCCCTCAGCTGGGCATTATCGACCTCCACCTGTCGTAAAGCCTCCACCCTAAGACGTCGGTCTTGCTCCAACCTTGCTTCGAGTATGCTGTTCCTTTCCTCCAAGACTTTCAGCTTTTCCTCTGACACACGCCTGTCTTCTTCTGCCTTGTTCTCCATCCTAGCGTATCTGTCCCGCCAGTTTCCAACTTCAGATTTTAACAACGAAATCTGCCTGGTTAATTCCTCAAACATTGTTAGCTCAGGTTCGAGTATGCCTTCTGCCTGCGAAGCCGTCTCCTGACGCTCTTCATCCACATTCTGTGAAGGACAAGCAGCATCTGCACCAGTTCTCTTCCCACGCACCATGCTTAATAGAATGCACCACGGTCAATGAAAATAAAGCAAGTCACTATTCAGCTTCCGAGGATCAACAGCGAGCACCTTAAAAGTTCAAACACTAGCCATCCAAGCGCACAACTGAAGCACAAAATCGCCGTCTATAAATCCAAACCGTTTGCAACACCTCTGGCTGTACTCAATTACAACTTAGTGTCATGGTCAACTCGCCTGCAAACATCAGTACAACTTCCTGAAAGTCACGAACTAGCAAAGAAATAAACTTCAAAGCTACATGAATCCAAATACAAAGAAAACGAGGAATCTCATCCTAAAACACTCACAAAAGAAACGAAAAATGAAATGCCAAAACGTCTACAAAACCGGAAGAGTAAACTCTAAACAAATCCGGAAAAGAAAACCGAGGAATATCCTAAGACATCCAGAAAATAAAACAAAGTTGTACATTAAGAAACCAAAAATAAAACATTTACAAAAATAAAACATAAGACAAACACAAATAAAATAAAACACACACTAGACTAAACATAAAACACAGGGGCAAAAGATGCATAAAATAAAGAAAACACCATCAGGATGCTTAACTCTCTCTGGCCTGCGTCGGTCCGTCGGGTGACAGCAGATAATAAAGTACTAATAAATCAAAAATAAAGTATACGAGATAGCAAAAAGCTAATAAAGCTGCCCCTGAACACCGATGCCACCAAAAACTAGCTGTAGCATTTGCTTTAGCTCTTATAGTCCTTTTACTCTGCGGACATAAATTCCATCTTTCATTTCTCGTTATTCATTATTTATTACTATTCATTATTTTATTATCCCATTGCTATTTATTCCAATGTCACATTTCATTACTATTCATTTTCATGTCACTTTCATTGCTATTCATTTTCATGTCACTTTCATTACTATTTATTACTTTAACAAATCTTATTTTTCATTGTCCAGGTCAAATAAATGGTAGCGTTTGGCCCTTTTCATAAACATTTTAGGCCTGAGAGTCAAACATGCTGATATTGTTTTATAAATAATTTACAAAAATAAAATGGCATATAATACTCGGCTCGAAATAAAATACCAAAGTTAATATGAAACAAAATAAAAGGGTTCTAGGAAAAACTCAGCATACGGGTTCTGTATTTTACTATAGGAGTGACAGCTTACATAAACACAATCAATATAAAAACAATACCTTAATATAAACTGCCGCCTCTGTAGCCTCCGATGTCGATTCACCGTCTCACAGAAAATACGTATAAAATATATAAAAGATGAACTTAAACAATGTAAAAATTAATATTTAATGATGTTTCTATTATGGCGTCTCTGGTCCGTGTGGCGGTTCTGTCGCTATTGTTCTTACGTGCGCATTTTCAGTTGCGCAGTGACGTCACCGCAAATCGCATTTTAAGCAAAGAGGGCGCTTTTATCCTGCGCTACATAGTGTGCTTATTCTCCCTATGCTTAATTAAGTTATAATATTCATGTTGGTTGGAAAGGTAATGCCGTATCTATTACATCGGTATTTCAGTCTGCGCAGCCGCACAGAGGGCACCCTCTCCCCTTGCTCCCAAGCACAGTCGTTTTCTTTGCGGGGGGCCTTCGAAAATTCACTCGCTACAATACGATTACTTGATATGATGTTTGCATCTACTGCCTAACTGATGTTACTACATCCTCCCTCCCCCTGAAGTGTGTCTCTCATTATACATTGCAGTTATGGCACTGCCTCCTTTCTTGTAGCGACGTCATTCAACCTCCTCCCCCCCTCATTCCCTCTTGTCATTCACCCCTCAGAGTCCAGCTGCGTCCCTCACTCTCGTCCCTCCCCCACCAGTTACGTCACTCCACCCCACTTGCAGATACGTCACCTACCCTCCCCCCTCTCTATTTCCAGCTTCGTCACTCACCCCCCTTCCTCCCTCCCTCCCTCCCCCACTCCCTCCCCCTACACTGCCCCAACACTGCCCCCTTCCTCTTTCCCACCCCATCGCCTTCGTGTTGTCCTACTTAGCAAGATGTGTTTGTTCCTATCAACACACGAACGAGGACTGGGTTATCTGAGGACGCCGTTATTGGCATTCCCTGCTCTTGCTGATTGGATGTGGTCGACTTCCTTGCTTTGTGGGGTCTTCTTCCTTTTTGTTTGTTCTTATTCTTCGCTCTCTCGTTTGGAGTCTTCTTTATTCCTTTTATTTTTTTTGTTCTTTTATATGCGTCTTTCAATTGGGGTCCTCTGCCTTTTGATTTGGATTTGTTTATTTGTTCTCTCTCTTTCATAGGGGTGCTTATTTTTTGTTGTTGTTCTTTCTTCTTTTTTTTCTTTTTTTATTTCTTATAAATATGATAAATAAATAAGCGAAACCATTTTTTTCATTTTCATGGAAATTCGTTCACCTATTTCTTCACTTTTACTTATTATCGTTTATTAAATAATTCATTTCCTCGAGTGCCTTTATGCAGCACTCCTATTGCGATGAATAAGACCGTGATTTTATACGTGAATTTTCCCTTCAGTCCCTTATAATAGTCTTAATATTGATCCAATGAACCCTTTGCCCAAAACATGTTTACGCTCAGAGGCCTGGTGGGCTTAGCAGCCATCTGCGGCGTACTCTTGTTATAGAAACTTGGACAAACTCTGGTAGCATTGTTATTATTGGTGTGTGTGTGTGTGTGTGTGTGTGAGTGAGAGAGAGGGTGTGTTCGATGGAAATACCGTGGGTTGCAACATCTTGTCATAAATTTGTTTCCCTGTGTGTAAAGTTTGTGTGCATGTATTTTTCTATCGTTTTTGTTTATGTGCGCGTTCGCGAATTCTTGTGCGTTGTGTGTTTTGCCTGTGTGCGAGATTTGTTTGCGTGTGCGTGAGCCTCCGTGAGTCAGTGTCTGTGTCGTGATTCATCAGCTGATGCTTGACGATGTATGTGTACGCGCACGTGTGTAAGTGAGCGTGGGATGAGTCTGTGTCTGTATCTGTGTCCGGTTCATCAAGTGATAACGGCGGCCTTAGCGCAGCTCCCTCTTTCTGACAGCCGCCTACTATATTGCTCCCCTTTTTACCGCCTCTTCCCTCAGTCGAGGGGAATTTAAGAGTCCGGTGGTGACTATGACCAACGGGTTACGAGTAATGGAATATCTGCACCGTGGTATTTACACAGGAGGAAAAACATGATACAGATATTACTTGGTGTTATTACACCCTATCATTAATATATCGTGTTTATAGCTCTATCGGATTATATTTAACACAAAACTTATTATTTTTTTTCTTTTTTTATCGGTAAGATTCCATCAACTAAAATATTTTTTGTATCTAAGCCGTTCCCTTGGCAGGTTTATGCACGGGACACATATTGCACATTTCAGCCAAATTTATTTTATGCGTATTGCAGATGTTGCTAGAGGTGGGAGTAACAAGAAACAGAATATGATAGCTGTAATGAATAGGTGATAAAGCTGATTTGCTCAAAGGGTTTTCAAGATGTGTGTGTGTGTGTGTGTGTGTGTGTGTGTGTGTGTGTGTGTGTGTACATGCATGAGTTTGTGTGTTTGTATTCATGTATGTGTGTTTTTTCGTGTACGTGACAGAGAGAGAGAAAAGGAGGGAGGGAGTGAGAGAGAGGGAGAGTAAAATTATTTGACTGTGTGTGTGCGGGCTTGTAGGTGTTTTTATGTACGTATTAGAGAACCTCGACCAAGCAAATGGGCCTGAAAAAGCTCTATTAATAACCGTATCACCACGATTCCCATTCACCACATATAACCGAGAACGAATGACCCTCGGGGACGCTTCTGTCGTGGCGTAAGACGAAGGGCGTAGGGTAAGGCCAGAGGCTTGTGTTCCGCCGCGATAAATGGCTCCCTTGGGGCGGCTAATTCAGTCCCCCCGGAGATAACGATAAAAAATAGGGCGACCCACACGCACGGCGCCGGGGAATCTGCCATAACCAGCATCCTTTTGGGAGCATCAGCCTCGGGTCATCTCTGGGGACCCTTATATGGTGGGGGATAAACGTGTGATAGTGTTATTTGTTTTCATTGTTTTCTTTCTTAAAGGTAAAGGGTTATTAATTATACCTAGGATTCGACCCCCCCAATCTGACCTACCCTCCCCCCTCTGAACCCTTAGGATCCTTATTATTATTATTATTTTTTTTTTTTGGGGGGGGGGGATAAACGTGTAATACTTTTGTTAGTTTCTCTTGTTCTTTCTGAAAGGTAAAGATTTATGGATCAAAGATGAGTTTTATGATTTCAGACGCCCTGCCCAATCCTACCCATTCCTGATAATCATTACTTGCCTGAAGGGAAATATGCAATTGTTTAATTTGTTTTGATGGTTCTTTCAAAAAGGTATTGAGCTATTAATCATACCCAAATCAGATGAGCTTTACGATTCCGGCCCCCTCTACCTTCCCCCCCAACCAATCTTACCCTCCCATCTTCCCATCCTGATAGCAAATCAACACTCTACCTCACGAGTTCCGACCTCTGACCCTGCGACCCCGCAACGACCCCTATACTAAACGGCCGAACGCGAGACGAGGTCACGGTGCAGCGAGCATGTTCAGTCAAGACGGAAGCCATTACCATTTGAATGGAGCATTGTCGCCGGGCGTTCCTGGGGCACAATGCCGGAACTTCTGCTACTCTCTCCTGTTTATTGGCTCGCGACACCGAGGTCTGGGTGGATCGCGACGCAGCTCTCGCTTTCTGCTCGTTTGTCCGTCTGTCGCTCTCTCTTGCTTTCTTTGCTTTGTTTCTTTGTTTCTTTGTTTCTTTCCCACTCCTCTTTTTCTTTCTTTCTTTGTTTTTATCTAACCCAACCCCCTCTCTCTCTCTTTCTCTCTCTCTCTCTCTCTCTTTCTCTCTCTCTCTCTCTCTCTCTCTCTCTCTCTCTCTCTCTCTCTCTCTCTCTCTCTCTCTCTCTCTCTCTCTCTCCCTCTCTCTCTCTCTCTCTCTTCCTCTCCCTTTCCCTTTCCCTCTCCCTCTCCCTCTCCCTCTCTCTCTCTCTCTCTTTCTCTGTCTGTCTTTCTTCCTCTTTCTCTCTCTCTTTCTTCCTCTCTC